>JALMQS010000225.1:30317159-30371363 GCA_024734495.1 Forficula auricularia | reverse complement strand
CTAAAAATGTGAAATAAATGAATATAGATGGACAAGTAAAATGAAAAACATGCATTTTAATTGAAGTTACTATATTCTTTACTCATTAATTAAATTGATGATATTGAACTTGGCAACACATTAGATAGATCTCACTACTTTTTTTGGCAAACGGTTTTTATTGATCGAACTAGGCCTTTTTTTACACAAGTGTTTTTGTTGAGATACATTTTTTCCCGGCCAGTACCTCCTCCACACCATTAGGTAACTCTTAATTACTCGTACAAAAAAATGCTCAAATGTAACAATAATTCATAAATAAATAAAAAAGCAGAACTTAAATTAAAATGGGAATTAAAATAAATAACATCTTTGCTTCAGATTGTAAAATAAAATTATTATAGAAAGTTTTAGAATTCTCTAAAATCTGTTTTATCATTGAATAGAATTTTTCATCAAATTCTCTCCTGATATTAATTGAAATAAACTTTCGAGATTTTCATCAAACAATCACATTTATTTTACTTTTAATGTTACAAATTACATTTAAATTTATAGGTTTTATACATTTGGCCAATTAATATCATAAATAAAAATATCAACTAGAAATAACAAAATTCTCATCATTTTTAGTTCATTTGGATATCATTAAAATGAGAAAAATTTAATACACACAATACAAATTAATAATTAAGCATTAGTAGGTACAAATAATCAGGGGCGGATTTAAGAGTATGCCGCCTATATGCTAAAGTCCATTTGCCGCTCTAGGCTGCAGCCTACTTAGCCTATTTAGAAATACGACCCTGCAATATTTAAAAGAAATTTAATCAAATTTTAGGGTTTCGTTGATTAAGACCAGTGACCTCAATTTATTTGTTCTTTCTTTAAAGTAAAATATCTTTATCTTATATATTTAATTTTTTTTTAATGAGATTGATACAAGAAGAAGTTGCACCATAAAGGTACAATCACTATAGTGCGCAGTTGGCCGGCCATTGTATTGTAAAAAGAAAAGAAGTTTTAAAAGATTCGGTCAGGGTTGTACCAATATACCATATCTACAGTGAAACACCTAAAATCCAAACTAATTGGGGCTGTAGCCTGTTAGGATTTCAATTTGTTCGGATTAGCCGAAAGCTGGTGGTTTGGATATCTTATTGAAGAAAATGGTTCTCTTTCTATCCTTGAGAAGCTGAAGAAAGTTACAGTAAAAGACGTTATTTACTGGATTGAAGAATCGTGGCAAAATACAAATATGAACTTACTAGGAAGAAGCTTTGGCCTAGCCTCGAGTTCGAGAAAACACCTACCCAAATTTGAATTTGTCACAAAAAACTCGTTCGGATTTCCGGGGTTCGGATTTGAAGGGTTTCACTGTATATTTATAAATAATAACATTTATAATAATTCATAAGATATCTCGATTCGGGTTTTACATATCCCAAATCAAAATATCGATTAATAATCTAGTAAATACCTTTAGCAAACAAATGAATATATTTGAATAAAAATTTCTTGTCTTTGTTTAACAAAAAGTTAAAAACCTTCACATCCTCTTCAGCTCCTTCCACTCATCTCATTCATATTTTGAGCCATTATTTCGTTTAATTTTCACTTAAAACACACAGAATAATGGGAGAGAGTCTCGCACCGTAGAAGTGAAACTTCTTAGCTCCTAGGAAAAGCTAATTTTATACATTGCTTTTGTTTCTATTTGTTAACGATTCTCTCCGAAATCGGAGAAGGGGGAGCGTTTCACTTTTCATGACCTCCAGGTAATTTGCCCTACCACGCCTATAGAAGTTTCAATTAAAAAAAAAACAGATAAAATATTTAAAAGACTAATGAAGTTCAAACCTTCGAAACTCCCAAATCGCCACTTGTATAAATAAAATAAATATAATGCATTATTCGTGGCTTTTGATAAAATGGGTTTGTGAATGTCAAACTACCGATATACTAGTAAAGTTTAGAAAATCCGGCATAACAGATAGCATGATGTGCCTTCATGCAGTGGCGCAACCAGCATTTTATCCTGGGAGGGGCTAATACACACACACACACACACACACCCACACACTTCTAATATACAAACTTGTTTTTAAAATGCCAAAAATTATCTTTTGGCAATTTCATAATGAAATCATTTAATTTAATATTATATTTCAAAAGTATCTAGAGAAACGCTTTTATTTATGGATTTTAATTTTAGTATTATAAATCAATTTATTAAAGACTCCAGCCTCTTAACAAATAGGAATTCTATTTATGACAAGCTTTAATAATAAATTAGAGTTTAGGAGTGGAAAAAGTGGGATTTTGCGGTAATAGTCAAAATACGCCGATTTTCAACCAGCGCTTGAGTCCGAACGGCTGGTCGGAGAAAAAACCTAAAAAATAAAATTTGTAGGAGATTTTATGTGCTTTCATTTTGAGTAGGAGGGTTATTTAGGAAAAGTTGACAGTTTTCCAGTTATAAGCAAAAAACCGACAAAAATTGAAGTTTTTGATTTTTTTGCATTTTTTTATTACAATGTTCCGTCACGAAATGTTGTTAGGAAACCTCAGATTTGAATTCAGCTCACCGAAAAACACATAGGATGAAAGAAATTAAAACTACCCCAAAACTTTCCGGGTAAAAACTCAATTTAACTAAATCGATCTGAAGAAAGTCTCACTTCTCCAACATTTAATGGAAACAAAATCATTTTTTTTGTCTTAATTTACCATATAGTCAAAATATTGATTAAAATTTATCAAACATTTTTTTCATTTTCTTTTGTTAATTTTTTCATTACTTTTACGTTAATTTTTTTTCCTTCTTCAGGAGGGGGCTTCTCGGGGGACCTCGTGGTTGCGCCACTGCCTTCATGAAGAAGCCAACATTTTGATATACACTCCAAAATAAATATAAAAGTTGATATGGACAGACCAATAAATAGAATAATGAAAGCAATCTGGAGATCATCCATGGTGAAAACTTTGACAGGAGGTTCTTTAGACTTTTCTCTAAATAAAATACTAGTTAGATTCTTCCATTGATTCATATGATCCGCCCACTGGCCAATCCCACTCTCGTAATAAGACAAGATCAATTGACGAAATTGTTTTTCGAAAGGAAAAATTTGATAATAAATAGGATACTTGGTAATTACTTCCTCTACGACATGAAACTTTTTGGAAAAAGTTGGAATTTTATTAATCATCAAACGCGCGGATTCACAGGACGTTATCAGTGCATAATTTGGATCGTTATAAACGTCATTTAAGGTGTAAATGAACTGATGATACAGAATTTTATTATTTCTTGTAGGGAATATAACTTGATCTCTCAGTTCGTAAAATAATTGATCAGTAGAAAGACCAGTTAAACCAAAAAGCATATAGCATGAATAAGGATGTGTACAGATGATAGTTAAATTTCGATCTTTGATTTGTTTAATTTCATTGATAGGTGGGTATACTGGTGGTACTTGCATGTACTTATAAAGATTACTCTGGAACCCAGTGATGATCACAATTGACATTAGCATCAACAGTCCGGATATAAACCTGTTCAAATTGCTATTCAATGAAGGTAACCAGTAAATTGGCTCTGTAAGAATTAGACTGTACATCTGAAACAAAGATAAGGAGAGAGAATTTTGTTTGTTGAGGAAAAACCAAACCAGTCCGGAGGTAAACCACATGACAGACAACATCAGCCATACTTTCCAGTGAAAACACCAAATAATGACCTTCCATTTCGGTCGATCCTTTCCTTTTTGAACTACAAAACACAGTGACATTATAGTATAAGTGTCTTTCATCGTGAAAAATGTATATGGTTCATTCAATATCGTTGCATCCCAGACTGACAGTCTCTTCGTGGAACGTGAATCACTCATATTCCACTTTTCAAACCAAATTTTCCTAAATAATTCTAATGAACTCTTATTATCTTGTCTGTAGTTCTCTATATCATCAGCAGTCGAATAAAATGTAATTACGGAGTTATGTAAATTCGGTTTTATATTGAAATATGCATATTTGATATTTTCGATTTTTTTACCAAATTGTTTAGACCATGGAGCTCGAGTCCAGATTTCGTATTCATTGGAACAATTCTTCTGGTAATGAAATAAAATGATAGATTGAAAGAAATCGTTCCATAAATGATACTTAGGTATTTTTCTTAAAGATTTATTTGATGAACAAGTAGAATAGTCTTCTCTTAAATCAATATAAAAGAGAATCTTATTCGTTGGAAAAGAACTCTTAATCTTAAAATTCAATTCCGTATATATAATGTTGGTTTTTTCCAAGATAGGATTAAGAGGGTCAAGTACACGAGTTATACCCGGCCAATTTTCAATAAGCACTTTATACATCTCATCAAAATATGGATATGGTCGCACCAAAGAATTGTCTGACGCAAATATATCTAGATCCGAATTGAAATGCTGCTTCGAAATGTTAAGGAGTAGATCAAAGTTCTTTTCAATAGTCACAAATTTGCTTTCATTTTTCTTTATACTAATTATTATTAACATAAACAATACGTATATTATATACATGATTAATGTTTTTGAGCAAATGCTTTTCTCTACTCTTTGAAAACAGACTAATCGTAACCTTAGGAAAAACAATTTAATATCAAACTCTGCCTTTCATATGTAATATATATATATATAACTATATTTAATAGAAACATCAATATGAAATTACAATCCATAAACCTTTTTATTTAGTTTCGACATAACGCGTATACTTGTTTTTTTATTTGATTATTATCTTATCTTTCTTATATTATTAAATGCGCAATTCTTGTATATATATCCAATCGGGTTCTCAAAAACGGCTATAACGATTTCGCTAAAAATTCGTGTACTTATCAAGTATCATTAGTTATTAGTTGTGTCAAATTTTGAATCCGATTGAAATAAAGGAAAGGGGTGTAAATTAGTCATGTCACAAAATAAATATTTTCATCATCATATTCTCAAAAACTATCAGACCTACATCCTTGAAATTTTGCATGTCTAATAAGGTCCAGTAATCCCAAATTTCATCAATCAATCTATTATAGTTCTTGAGTTATTCAGCTCTGAAAAGTGCCATTTTTAACACTGACACACTGACATATCAAAAATCTAAAGTACTTCCGCTGATCCTAGAATGCTCAGGTTTAATTGAAAAGTTTTTGTTTTGCCGAGAGTAGCAGAGTTGTTGATTCACAAAGAGAAACAAAGAGGTTGTCCTCTGCTTGATGCAAATAAACATACACACATATATATATCGAGATGATATATCTGTATATATATTATTTATTTGTTTGAGACTATAGTTGGTCTTCATCATCAGTCTTTCTTCAATTATAAATGTTTTTCATGGTTTTCAGGTTGGTTCCAGGTCGACCACCAGTGATGAAAGAACACCAAGTTTTCAATATCCATATGATATTGAGTCCATGAAAAACATTTATAATTGAAGAAATACTGATGATAAAGAAAAAATATTTTTTTTTTTAGATAATATGGTTGAAAGGGGTAGTCAATCCAGGGTTACGACTAGAAGGTGTTGAAACCAGTGGTGGTTTTTGTTATGAGGATGATTCAGATGGTTATTTAGATTATAAGGATATTAATTAATGGTATTAATTTAAATAGGTCTGGTTCCTACAAGTTAGTTAATTCAAATATTAATATGTGGGTTTGGATTCATTTATAGGATCTGGGATTGATTTGTGGAACAGTCTATTTATTACTACTAGGGATTTTAGTCCTCTGTCTTCTATGATTAATCAATTATAAATTTAGTCAAGTCCTAAAGTCCTAGAGTTGTACAAAATTTTATTTAGTTCTCACAAGCAGAGATTAGGTGAGAGAGGTCATACCATCCTTGTTAAGGTTTTGACCAGGTTTCCTTAACAACTTATGGCAAATGCCGGGATGGCTAATGCGTCGCTTTCTCCTGGTATCGGGTTTTTGCGAGGAATTTTTAAATTACTTTTGGTTTTTTGATGGAAATCTATGGTCATGTTATTTGTTAATGAGCATACATTCTATTTTTTTTTACTTGTTTATTATTTGTTAAATTGTTGTAGTTAATTTGTATTGATGTTTGTTAATGTATAATATATATATAAATATATAAATATAAATAATATTAATATAAATATTTATATATAAATATAAATATATAAAAAATATAGAAAAAAGATTCGTAAGCCAAGATTCTTGAAAAATATCGGATTACATTCATTTGTAGGATCTGGCATTGATTTGTGGAACAATCTGTCTGTTACTACTTGGGATTATAGTCCTCTGCCCCCTATGATTAAAACAATTATACATTTTGTCAAGTCCTAATGTCCTAGAGTTGTGCAAAATTTTATTTAGTTCTCGCAAGAAGAGATTAGCTGAGGTAGAGAGAGGTCATACCATCCTCGTTAAGGTTTTGACCAGGTTTCCTTAACAACTTATGGCAAATGTCGGGATGGCTAATGCGTCGTTTCCTCCTGGTATCGGGTTTTTACGCGGAATTATTAAAATTACGTTTTGTCTTTTGATGGAAATCTATTATCATGTTATTTGTAAATGAGAAATTTTTTTTCTTTCTTTTTCTTCTTTGTTAATTGTTAATTTCTTTTAATTGATTTGTATTTATGTTTATTAATTTATGTAGTTAATTTGTATTGATGTTTGGAGGACCTAGCCACCGAGGACTTGTGCCTCTAAGCAGGTCGAGGAATAAAGATTTATTTATTATTTATATATGTGTGTGTGTTTTAGCCCCTCCCAGGACAAAATTCTGGTTGCGCCACTGCCTCGCGCCTTCCCGTTATTTTCCTACGGAAACAAGATTGAAAGATAGCAACTAACCCTTTCCACTTATAGTCGATCGATACGTATTACCGTTGCCCTATTTCGCCATATAGTCGTCATCCAATATTTTATTATTATATATCCAATTACAGTTCTTTTACATTCATTTTACATTGGTCAGAGACGGATTTATAAATATTTCGCCCCTAGACACTATTCTGACTGCCGCCCCCTTGAAACATGTCACATCTGTGCCAAAGTCATTGTTTAAAAAAAAATCGGTTGTCTGTAAAGTCGGTTTACTGACGATATTTGAACGTGACAACGTCATAAGAAAATACTGATGGAATGGTATTTTCTTATGACGTTGTCACGTTCAACTATCGTCAGTAAACCGACTTTACAGACAACCGATTTTTTTCATAAAATTCTTCGTTCAGAAAATCATTTTAAATTTACAAAATACTTGAATAAAATTTATTGTTTAAATTTCTACTCGACTGTTAAAATTTAATTTTTGATTTTATTATTTTATAATAATAAATTTTGTATTGACATTATTTCTTTCAGCAAGTAAACTGAATAAAAGTTGTTGTTCAATTAGTTACTTAATTATTTTTGCAAATTTAATTGTAATTTGTTGTAAAAAAGTAATAATTTTGAATAATTTATTATAAGAATAAACTGTGATTAAATTATTGTTCATAAATCTTAAATTTAAAATTTAAAATTTGGAAACATCATTAAAATTTTTGTAACTCTAGCTTTTAAAAAGCCCGCCTCAATCTTTGTCGCTCGTTCCGCGCTCTCGCTTGCACTTCAAGCCTTAAATGGAACGCCTCCGAGCGAGGTAACGCCGCATGAGTCATGTTTTTTCGTGCGTGCAGCCGGCTCCATCGAATTATAAGACTTTATCACATCGCCGAGTTTGCCGATATTGGGTTACATACCAACAGCTGTATCTCTGTACTCAATAAAAATTGGACACATGTTATATGGCATTTTTTATTGCAATTCGTCTATACTACCAACTCCTAAAATATTTACTATTCATCCTAAAACACCCTGTCTTACTTTTCTGGTCAATTGTTTTGGTATAGGAGGTATGGCCCATCCCCCGTACCTCCCCCTAGCAAAAATGTCTGTTAGAATTAAAGGTCCGCAAAATTTCGTATGCGCATAAGCTAAGTCCGCCACTGAAAGTGACCTTAGGCTGACGGTCACCCATACAATTGTTAAATCTAAAAGCTACAATTATAGGAACGGCTGTAATGAACTGGAAACGATTTCAGAATTCGGTGGCTTAAAGTTTTGCATTTTCATACGAATTTCTCATTAAAAATGATTTCTACCGAAACGATCATAATTGGTCACTGATGCAAAAATTAATCAGATATCATGGTGCTTAAAGTAGTTGTTTCACCAAATGGGTTTTCTTAGAATTTTTTTGAAATTTAGACAGATTATTATTTAAATACTTCTGCATCGATTTGTGGCAAAACGAAATTTATGAACAATATAGTTCCGGAGATATTAAATTCCAAAGATAGTTTTTCAGACTCTTATATTATACGAGATGTCGGAAAGTTTACATACATATTTAATTATAATTAAGCTCTTCTTACCATTGTTATAAAAAACTAAACCAACATTAAACAATAACTAATACATTTTTTAAGAAAATTTTAATTCATAGTTACAACACAGTTTCTGAGATAATAATGAATAAATAATGAAAAATGTACAGTAAAAACAAGCTGGCAACAGCGCATGTATTTAACCTAAAAAGTGGGTTAAATTTAGTAATTTTTTGGCGTTTTTTCGCTTCAGCCATTGTCACAACAGCTTTCAATTGCTTATTAAGAACTTTTTGTTTTATAAATCGACCTTTATAATGTATTTTATCTGTCATTTCTATGATAGAAATATTCAAGATCGGACAATGTAGCCAGATTTGTCAAACGAGCACGGGATTAACTAGTAGAGGTACATAAACCCCAAAAAGTTTTGGATTTATGAATCCTTATTGTCTGTTCTATATACCCTATTAACGCATTAACTTTTTGGTAGTATTGTCGCGAAACAACTACCTTAACTTCCGAGATATTGCAATTTTCAATGCAAGGCTTGATTTAAAAATAAAATATTAAATTTTTTTCCAGATTCTAAGATTTTAATGTAAGCATAGCATTTAGCCTTTATCCTTGAATTCTATGATCACTTCTATATATAAGTTGAAAATCATGGATGAGAGAACAATATAAAAAACAGCAAATTGAAATTATTAATTTTATTTAATAAAACTTTAAAATTTTAAATTACTTAAATAAAAATTTTATTAAGGGAAATAGGAAAAATAAAAACATTAAACTGTTTATTAAATAAGAATTAATTTAATATCTAAAAAAAAACACCAATATAATATATATAGTATATATAAAAATCAAATAAATTAAATTTTTTTGTAAATTAAGAACTTTATTTATTCTTTTGGATAAAACATCTATAGTGGATATGTTATTTGTTTTTATAATAAATAGCTTAAAAATGGGTGGTGGCTGATTTAATGGGGTAAAATTAAAATAATAATAATAAGGTAATCAAGTATATTTAGAAATGTATTTTAATAAGTACTTGTCCGATTTTTGAGGTTTACTCCTATGTTCATCAGGGCAAATATTTTTTTATTATAAAATAAGGACATGGCTGTATAAGCTATGAGGCATTCAGGAAAATAAAAATTCAATTTTCTATTGTCAACTTCTTCTTTCAAGTGCCATATTTCAGGTCTCCCTGACGTTTCGGCTCCTCTCCACATATACCTGTGTTGAGTGTGTTTAGCTGTTTTACACAGATATACGGGACCTACTTTTTAACGCCGGTTCCGAACGGCTAGTTTGGAGAGGTTACTAGGCAATTATACTCTTGGTAGGTTGCCATTGCTTTCCAAGAGGAGGCGGCTGCAAATATCTGATCTGCCGAGACTCAGTCTCGAACCAGCATACTTCAGAACAGCGGCCCGAACCACTGACCCACAGTCGCCTCTCTATTGTCAACGTTTCGATTAAATATTTATTCTTTTTCAGGACGAAGAATAGTTTTTTGAACTGGTATTAACCATAGAATAATATAGAGTGGAAGGTTCCATAAAAAACTAATGTATTTTAGCGTATACGAGTTACAGAGCTCTCTGGCGAGACCAGGGCGAAACCATTGGGCAATAAAATGGCGGAAACCGCTCTCTTCGGGGTAAATTTTGTTGACAATAAGAGTAAAAAATACGCTTATATATATAACATAAAGGGTATTTATCTTTTATCTATGACAAAGGCTTTGAATGTTCTATGATCTTTGGATAGTTCATTAGAACTAAGAGTTTTCATCCTGCAGTCGCTAGAGAGCGCTTTTTCGATATACGGCACCCTTCCACTCTATATTACTCTATGGTATTAACAACAATAGAATACTTAGTTCTTAGGCAGGTAAGTATTGGCGACTATTTACAAATGTGTGTCCTGATGAAGATTAGAGACTGATCGAAATATGACAAATATTATATTTTTTCTATTTCTCCATAAATTTATTATTTATTTTATTTTCTAATATATTTTAGAAAGATAAATAAGGTGTATCCGAGGGGTGAATCGCGACCTAATATCGTGTACACCGAGGGGTGAACCACGACCTAAAATCGTGTACACCTACTTCCACTTTCATTTCCAAGTAGAAGACAATAGATTATTTGATGAATTCCAAAGTAATTCCAAATAATTCCAAAGACGGTGTACACCTAATTCCAATCGCGGTTCACCCCTCGGTGTACACCTACTTCCATTTCCAAGTAGAAGACAATAGATGAAGGGGCATTATCTAATGAATTCCAAAATAATTGCAAAGATGTGTACACCTAATTCCAATCGTGGTTCACCTCTCGGATGTATCACTTCAAACGGGAAGTATTTTATTTAAAAAATTAAGTTACTTTAAATTTATTATAAAAACAAAAAAAATCCACATATATAATTCATTCTCAAAAGTAATAAATAAATAAAAATTTCTTTTATAGAATTATTAGAATGATTTTTATTTACCCAAATCATTTTTTTTTTTTCAAATAAATTTATATATACTTAAAAAGAAACATAAGCAAAAATAAGAATTAAAAAAAAAACAATAAATTAAATTTTTCTAATAAAAATATAAAATGTATTAGTATATATATCTTTGAATTATTTACATTAATATATTTTAATCTCAAAATCCCATTTTTTAAGTCTTGCGAACTTTAAGACCTATAATTATTTTTACAAATAACTTTCTCCATCTTTAACAACTTATTTATTTTTTTTTATATAAAAAACATAATTTATTAGTCATTCAATTTTTCTAAAATTAGTAATCTTGTTACAAGTATTCTATTTTCAGATAAACTTATAAAATAAATAAAAAGTTCGCCAGACGATTTGTTTTAAACACATGAATGAAGAAATGTAGCTTATAAAAACTAAAAAAATCCTGTTCCCTTTCAAAGAACATTTTTTTTGAGAGCTATGTCCTGATTAAATATATATTAAATTTTGTTAATAATAGCATATAGCCATATTGTTAGGCTACTTCTTGTTGATTAATATATTGGGTTGGAGACCCAGATCTTAACTGTTCCCC
This sequence comes from Forficula auricularia, assembly GCA_024734495.1. Taxonomy (NCBI): domain Eukaryota; kingdom Metazoa; phylum Arthropoda; class Insecta; order Dermaptera; family Forficulidae; genus Forficula; species Forficula auricularia. The sequence continues at coordinate 30,359,910 of JALMQS010000225.1, read as the reverse complement.
TTGAACAGATGGAGAGGAACCTCCGTGACCTAGTCCACTTCTTTCTGGAGGTGGAACAATAGGAATAGCAGTTCTAGGTCTTTTTTTTGTTATTGACCTTTGTTTTGCGACTTGTTCTTCAGGACTGTAGTAGGTGATTCCCCCTTGGGGTTGATATAATTCCGGAGGTTGAGGAACTGGAGGGGGCTGAAAATAGAAATAATATTAATTAATATCGTAAATAATATTACCCTCCCCTCCTTATTTTTTAGTCCGATGACAACAAAAATTTATTAGCTCTTAATCTCAATATAAAATATCCAAATGTAAAATTTCCTTTTGATACCTATTTTTTTAGCGCGAGTGTAAAAAAAATTCTTAACCCAATAACAGATATTTTGACAAAATACGAGGCATGTAAAGATAAGAGTAAATAAATATTATATTTAATATTGATTTACTATGAGTTAAGGATACTAGGTCACTTATAGGTTACTTTCTGTACTTCCTGAAGATGGGTTGATAGCCCGAAATATATATATTGAAAAAGAAAAAATTTTTTATATCTTTTAATTTTTTAATTTTAATGTGAAATAAGTGACCTAGTATCCTTAACTCATAGTAAATCAATATTAAATATAATATTTATTTACTCTTATCTTTATTAAAGATGTTTCACCTTGCACCAACACCACAATCTCTACTAATTAAGAGGCATGTTTCAAAAGTACGTACCGTTTTGAAATAAAAAAAAAACAAGTATAGTTTTAATAACATTTTATTTTCACATGAAAACTTGTATCTTAATCTACATTTCGACATAGTTTCCACAATATTAAGGAATTTTTTGTCTCTTTCCACGAGCTTTTGTATTCCCTCCTCAAAGAAGTGTGCCGCCTGATTGGACATCCACTGCAACTTTCGATAATTTAGTCGTTCGGTCACAATTGCATAAAGAACACTTCTTGACATTAGAGGAAACAAATCAGATGGTACGCAAATGGGTTAGAACATTTAAAGATGGTCACACGAAAATTCATGACGAGGAACGAAATGGGCGACCTTCTGTCATTGTTGAAGATTTACTGCATAAGGTTGACGAAAAAGTGAGAGAGAACAGACGATTTACGCTTTCGTCGTTATCTGATTTGTTAATTCTAATGTCAAGAGGTGTTTTTTATGCAATTGTGACTGAACGACTAAATTATCGAAAGTTGCAGTGGATGTCCAATCAGGCGGCACACTTCTTTGAGGTGGGAATACAAAAGCTCGTGGAACGATACAATAAATGCCTTAATATTGGTGGAAATTATGTCGAAACGTAGATCAAGATACAGACTTTCATGTGAAAATAAAATTGTTATGCAAAGTATACTTGTTTTTTTTTTTTATTTCAAAACGGTACTTCTTACTTTAGAAACATGCCCCGTAATTAATATATCTTAAAATATAAATTATTTCATGTTCCTTATATACCGTTTTATTGTAGACCGCAACGCAGTGAATTCGCTTAATTTTTTTTTATTATATCAAAATTGTTTTAGCCATTTTTGAGCTAATTAGCAAATACGAAGAAAAATTTTTTTCATGCAGGATTACAATACTTGATCACTATACACCTTATAGTAAATTTAAAAAAAAATTAAATTTAAAATAGGATATTAATTAAAACAAAGATTTTTATCTCTTTCTTATAATCCAAAATAAATAATTCTAGTTGAATGAAATTGGAGTATTGTATATGTTTTTGAATAAAATGATGCAAGTGTGGTTTAGCCTGAAGAAGGATACCATCGGGAGTCCGAAACATCGGTGGAAGGCTGAATAAATATAATACAGCGGGATTTTGGGCTTAATTTTATTTATATTTGAGCAGTTTATTTTGAAAGTGGCGTAAGTCCAATTTTGAAAAAAATGAGTTAATGACAGTAAAGTTAGACATAGATATCCTTTTTTCATATTTATAATATCACAGCCAAAGGAGTACAATATCCTCATGAATTCGTCAAAATAAATACATCAAAATATATATAAAGGTTAAAAAAAATACAAATATTTTATAAAAACAACCCAGAACACGTTTATTTAAAAAACCAAACGTTTCGGGAGAATTTATCCATTTTTCAATGGGAAAAAATTTCAAAAAAAGAAAAAGAAAGTTGCTTTCTCTAAAATTTAGAAAGCAACACTAAGATAAATATAAATATTTATAGTTTTTCCTGTAAATTTTTTTTAAAACATTAGAAAAACAATCCATATCTGACCTTTTATTAATCGAATTTTTGTTATTTAAAATTTCGATCATTTCTAAGATTAAGGTAGTTGTTTCACCATATGAGTTTTCTTAGGATTTTTTTGAAATTTAGAAAGATTATTATTTAAATACTTGTGCATCGATTGGTGGTAAAACGAAATTTATAAACAATATAGTTCCGGAGATATTAAATTTCAAAAATAGAGATTTTCAGACTCTTATACATTGCATACGGGATATCGGAAAATTTACACACATATTTAATTATAATTAAGAAACTCTTCTTACCATTGTTATAAAAAACTAAACCAGCATTAAACAATAACCAATACATATTTTAAGACAATTTTGATTCATAGTTACAACACAGTTTCTGAGATAATAATGAATAAATAATGAAAAATTTACACTAAAAACAAGCTGGCAACAATGCATTTATTTAACCTAAAAAGAGCGTTAACTTTAGTAATTTTTTTGATGTTTTTTCGCTTCAGCAATTGTCGCAACAGCTTTCAATCGCTTATTAAGAACTTTTTATTTTATAAATCTCCCTTTATAATGCAGTTTATCTGACATTTCTATCATAAAATATATACAAGCTCGGACACTGTTGGCAGATTTGTCAAACGAGCTCGGGATCGGCTAGAATTGGTACATAAACAGCAAAAAGTTTTGGGCTTATGAATTATGAATCCTTATTGACTGTTCTACATACATTCTAGCATTAAATGTTTTTTATAAAAGATTTCTATTTTTTTTTTAATTTATATAAACAATCAATATTTTTTTTTTTATAAATATATGTATTTATAAAAATATAAATATCTCGAAATAATAAACAATGGATTTACGACACTTTCAAAATAAACGGCTCATTTATATTATACCTAAGAAATATAAGTTTATTTTGTTTTTAAATTAAATTAAATAATAGCTTTATTGATCAATAAAATTACAAAATATATTTTACATAAAAGGTTAGATTGTCCTTTTTATAATTTTTAAAAAACCCATTCATAACTATTTTCTTTTTAATAGATGCATCACTCCAAAATAAAATAATGGTTATTAGGTATACTTACAACTGGGGTAAAATTTTGAAATGTAGTAAATGTCGGTGGTGGAAATTGTCCTTGTGTCGGTACGTAGTTTATCATAGGCTGTCCAGCTATAAACTGATGAGGCAAACGCTGTGGAGCTGCTGGAGGTATAAATGGGGCATATTGTGGAGGGCCTTGATGTGGTGGTGGAGGAGGTGGAGCTGCAGCTAATACTGGGGCAGTATCCGCTGCAGGACCACTATAGGCTATATACGCCCCTCCCGCTGGAGGGAGAGGAGGAGGGAAATAGGCTTGTTGTTGAGGTTGTTGGGGAGGAGGTTGTGGGTACCCAGTTTGCTGTTGAGGTTGCTGCGGTTGTTGAGGTTGTTGTTGTTGTTGTGTTGGAGGGGGTGGCTGCGGTTGGGGTTGCGGTTCAGGAAGAGGTCGTTGACGCAACGAAGAGTATCTCTTTGGTCGATTTCCACCACTTCCTCCAGTCGATGCCACATTATTAGACCCAGAAACAGAATTATTTCCGTTTCCTTCTTGTAGACGAGGTGGCATAGGCCCAGATTGTCTTCTATGTTGAGCTTCCGATGATTGCTGATTTGAATAAGAACTATTTTCAGATTTACGAGATTTTCTAAAATCATTTCCACGTATGGTGTGTTGCGCATTTTGAATATGAATTTGTTGATGGTTTCCAGTTTGGGGATTGGATTTATGACCACTTTCATTATCCTCTCGGTCATAATCTCCAGTATTGCGTTTAAATTCGGATGGTGTATGAGATATTCCATGAGAACGATTATCACTTGATATAAAGGCACCTCGACCACGGCCTCGATTGCCCCCCCTCCCTCTTCCAGATGGGATAAACACTTGAGTTTGAGTTTCTGTTGCGGCTTGTCTTTGACTTAAATTGCTTTTTGCACCTCGAGGAAGATTTCTGTTTCGTTTTTGACTAAAATAAAAACAAAAATATATTAATATTAAGAAATATTCATTGTACTATATAAGATTTTGAAATAAATTCCTTATTGTTTATTGTATTAAATGTATACAGTAGGGTATAAAAAACAATAATAAAACGTTTATCAAATATCCAAAAGTTTCAGGAGAAATTCTCCTTATACAGTCAACTCTCGATAATTCGAAATCACAAGAAAAATTCGAATTATGGAGACTTCGAAATATCAAGAAGTTTGAATTATCAAGAGGAAAGAAAAAAATAATTCGAATTATTAAGAGTTTTTATTATATTTTTGAAAATATGAATGGGCTTACATAGATTTTATATATAGCCTCAAGTAAAAAAGTAAAAATAATGAAAACGACAAAAAAGGACAAAAAATTATATATGTATCAACATTGCAATAGATAATAGCATACCTAATTAAAAAAATTAAGAATAGTTTTTTGCTAGGAAAAATTCGAAATATAAAGAGGGGAAGTGGCCTAGTTCGAATTATAGAACGTTCTCCCCTCTTGTTACGAAAAGGATTTCGAGTTATCGAGCGTATCAAAATACACAGCATTTTTTCGATTTACCGAAGATAACAGCTGAAGAGTTCGAATTATCGAGAGTTGACTGTATGAATGGAAAATTGAAAAGAAAAAGTAATAAAGCAACTATAAAAATAAATATTTTGTAAAATAGATAATGCAACTTTTTTATTTTTATTCAAAGTAATTCATCTCCAAGACAACATGTAGCATTGTCTATTTTTCAAAATATTTACATGTTTATCGTTGTTTGATTATTCTTTCAATAAAAATAATTTTTAAGAAAATAATAAAAACCGACTTCAAAAAAATTAAATGCAACAAACAAAATACACTAAATGGTATAAAATAATTATTATCTTAGTTAGTTACAAGTAAACTACGAAATATTAACATGAAATTACTTTTTGAAGCCGGTGCCAAACAAACCATACCTATAGCAAGATCCGTCGAGTGCGATTCATAAAAGGTATGTTTGGCACCGTCTTCAAAAAGTAATTTCATGTTAATATTTCGTAGTTAACTTGTAACTAAATAAGATAATAATTATTTTATATCTTTTAGTGTATTTTATTTGTTGCATTTAATTTTAAATTAATTGCAAATTATTTTTATTTTTCTCTTTTTAGTGATATATTATTAATAGTGATCATATCATCAGAACTTGACCAAATTAATATGCCACCATCCCTAAGATAACCCCTTTCCAATAAAAAAAGAATCATCGAAATCGGTTAATAAACAAAGAAGTTAGGCCTGAACAAACCTAACAAAAAAGGTCTAATACCTATGAAAAAAAATGGGACCAATCGGAAAGTAGACAGAACACAATGCAAAAAAATTTTCAAAATCCGTTCACAATTGGCGGAGATATGAGGTAATATATGCACAAAAAAAAAAAAAAAACAGTCGAATAGAGAACCTCCTCCTTTTTTGAAGTCGGTTAAAAAGCAACTTATTTTCCAATTTTCCATTGAATATAAACGTTTTATGATGGTTTTTTATAAAAACTAAATTCATTTGATTATGCTATAGCAAGTAAAATTTAAGGAATATAAATTAAAGCTGTTTTTAAAAATATTTTCATTAGTATAAGAGAATTAATTATTACATATATTAATTATATATTAATTGATGAGAATTAAACATTTTTTTTTTTTGGGGGGGGGGGGGGGAATAAGCAAAGTTAATCGTATATAGAGATGTACAATTTTTTAAATTCACTGGTTTAGAAATCTCATTAGGTGCAAAAAATGGGTATCTTGGAGCCATATTAAAACGTCATTTGAAAAAAAAAAACTATCAGCCTAACTCTACTTGATGAGATTATTGTAAAGATATTCCACGCTCATTTTTTATTTTGGTATCTACTTAAAATTCAACCCAATAATCTTCTATTTAAAATTATAATACGATTTTCGATTTCAGGCAAAATGAATAGATAAAAGTTATAAATTTCAAGTTTAAATCTTATTTAATTTACAAGCTAGAATAAGATTACCAGACCTCCCGCATTTGGGAGGACAGTCCCGATTTTTAACAATTTGTCCCGCGTTCCGCTGCATTTTAAGAAAGTCCCGATTTTTGGAAAGAATCCGAATTGATAAGGAAAAGGTTAATTAAAACTTGGGCATCGGCAGGGATCACAACAGAGAACAAATGATTATAAATATTTCATAATTTTGAAAAAAAACATGTTCCATACAATAATGCATTAAAAATTGTAGAATATTAATAAATAAATGCAAAAATTACATAAAGATATTATATGTCTTTAACAGTAATTAATCCTGCTACAGAACGCGTTTTTTAACCGTAAATAAAGTGTGGACATCTGTTAAATAACAATTAAGTGTTGAAACTTTGAACGTCATATTATGTGTGAAATATAATTTAATCGAATGTTTTCTACATTTGATTCAATCGCGAATCAAATGTAGGGAATTTTTGTCTAATATTGAGTGAAAATAATATCTGAACTTATATATTTCTAACTTGAAATAATGATGTTAAATAAATTTTATAATTTTTTTCCCATTAATATATCAATGAGAATTGTTTTGACCGCGCTTATTTATTTAAATATCTTTTTCAAATAAGCGCGGTCTAAAGAATTCTCATTGATATATCAATTATTCTTTGATATATGAATGAGAAAAATTATGAAATATAATTTAACAAGTTCATGCGATAAATTTCATGGCTTTTTAAACAACAGCAATCTACTAAAAAAAATTCGAAAACTGCGTGTTTCTCTTAAAGAGGGTTTTAGGGGGGATAATTGATTTCAGCTCGACTGAACAGACACCATGATAGTATCTGTAGTACAGGGAAAGGGCAGAAACATTTCTTCGGTGAGCCAGGGAGTCTGAGTTAGTTAGGGCCTGGTCTCCTAGTTTAATTGCTAGTTTCTAAATTGAAGGGTTTGCTGCAAAAAGGAGGTAGCTCCATCCTATTGATGTTGGGAGATATTAATACTATCTTGTGCAAAAAAAAAGCTTTTGTTTGGTACAAGAAGGATGTAGCTCCAATCGTTATTTCCAGCGTTGCTCAACAGATGGAGCTGCCCGTCATTTTGAATTTTGTCGTCGTTTAGAATTTTTTAAACTTTTTTTTTTTGGTTTCCCAAAAACTGAAAAAATTGGAGCTACCTCCTTTTTGCAGCAAACCCTTCAATTGCATTGAGTGTGGCAAGAGAATGCTTGTAGGCCCCTCTCCATAGATGAAAGCCATATTCGAGATGGGGACGAATTTGAGCCTTATACAGTGTAAGAAGTTGACTGGGAGTAAAATAGCGTCTAGACCTAAATAGGAGACCAACCTTGCGCGCTGCAGCTTTAGCAGTGGTTGAGATATGGTCATTCCAAGAAAGGTCAGATATAATATAATAATACTATAACTTATTTGTATATTTATTTATTATATTTGTAAATTTCACATATGTAGAAATTTAAAAAAATATATTACAATACAATTTTTGCGTTCTACGATAATAAATTTTTGTTGCTCTAGATCTAGATAAAAAATTTTTTAAACAAGCCCCCCCCCCGAGTCAATAGTGTTCCGCTTCACCAATGTTAAAATCTGGTCACCTTAAGCTAGAATGATCTGACGAATATTCAAACAAGAAATCGATAATAATAGGGTGCCATTTTACTTTTGAACTGAACATTAAAGGTAAAAGGCTATATTTAAAATAGAATTTAGAGAAAAAATTTACCTGTTATCATAATCGATTTCTTTTGAATCATGTATCTTTGTAGGCTCAGCAGAAGTATGAACTCGACCATTTTCAGGAAGAGTTGCTCTTCCTCTTTGTACTCCGCCTCGACCTCTAGTAACTCTTCCAGTTGGCCTGGGAGGAGCATCAGTACTTGGAGTTTTTTCATTATCGCTCCTGAAAGATTCATTTAAATCATTTTTAGTATTTTATATTAAATTTTCAATCTTAAAAATTGGCTAATATGAAATAACACATGAGTTTTTAAAATCTGTAATAAAATTTGAATTTTGAATTGCAAATAGAGTGGCAGGGACCTCACATGAGATATATTCAGATCATTGAAGAATTCGGGCTTTGTATTTTTTTTTTTTTTTTTTTAATGATATTGATGTGAGAAGGAGATACACCAGAAGGTGCATCCCCTAAAGGCCAGTATGGGTTGGCCTATCCATCGTGAAAAGAACAGAGTAGAAGGAAAAAAGACGGGATCACAAGCCAAATCTCAGAAAGATAGATACAATCCGATTTACTAAGATTTTTAAGGGCTTCGAGCAGTGGTAAATTCTCCGTTCGATAAATTAAGTTAAATTTATCTCCCACTTAATTTTTTTTCCAGACCCTATACTTACAGAAAAAATGTCTGGGTATAGCCGGGAATCGAACCCGAGACCTCCAGGTTGACAGCCAGATATGCTGACCATTACACCAAGGAGGCGGACATGTATGATAAGATGTTAAATATCGTCGGCTTAGAGTGTAAACCTGCTAACTCCATTTTTTTTATTATATATGACATATTAGTACGGTTCGGAAGAGAGATGCTGCATCGTCCAATTAAAACTGCTACATAAAATTACGATGGTAAGTTGTAGAAAAAAATGGGAAAAATAGTTTTTTCCATAACAACAATATTAAATTTTGTTTGTTTTTTCTCTGCCCTGTAAAATTTCCTTGATGTGAGTTAGCAGGTTTACACTCTAAGGCGACGATATTTCCTGGATTTAAATAGAAAGTCAAGTTTCTAGCTAACTTATAAATTCTATACAGGGTGTCCCGTATCACAACGATAAACCGTGAACAGGATATAGGCAATTTACGATAGTCCTGAACATAAATTTTTTTTTCAATAAAAGTTTCATTGTATTCGAGTTATAGGCATTTTTTTGAAAATGGTGAAAATCGCTACCCTCACCTAAATATCGAGATGCTGTGGCTACAAATTTACATATTTTATTATTCTAATTTTTGTTACTCAATCCTGAATAATCCTGCTATTGACCAGAATTCAAAATAAAACAATAAGTACTGTAATTAGTAGAGATTGAGCTGTTGGTGCAAGGCGAAACATCTTTAATAAAGTTTCAGTTATAATTCTGTACTTTCCTGAAGATGAGCTTACAGCCCGAAATATATATATTGAAAAAAAAAATTTACATCTTTTAATTTTTTTAATTTTAATGTGAAACAAGTGACCAAGAATCCTTAATTCATAGTAAATTAATATTATATATAGTATTTATTCACTCTTATCTTTAATAAGTACTATACTTTTGGAGAAAAAAAATATTTTTTTCGGACTTGTTTTAAAAAATTTTCATCAGCTAAATTTGATTCATGTTTAATGTAAAAAAAAGTCTAGTAAACAAGCTTGGCTAGTTATTTAACAAATTGGCCCATTTGGTCAAGATTTCAAAATAGTACAGCACTTTGTACTTGCTTCTTTCAAAAAAAAAAAATATTGATATTTTTTTGGCAAAATTAGCTATTTTAATATCATATTTTGATAGTGGTTATTTATTTAATATGTTAATCAATTATGTCACATCTTAAGTGAACTAATCTTTGGCTATTAATGGGATTATTTATTATTAGCTATTTTAGTATTAATGTCTATAATAGCCATAGATTATTTGAATTAAGATGCGACATGATTGATTAAAAATTATTAAACAACAATTAACAATTATTAACACACGATTAACAATTATTAAATAAAAAAACACTATCGAAATATGATATTAAGGTAGTTGTTTCACCATATGGGTTTTCTTAGGATTTTTTTGAAATTTAGAGAGATTATTATTTAAATACTTCTACATCGATTGGTGGCAAAACGAAATTTATGAACAATATAGTTCCGGAGATATAAAATTTCAAAAATGGAGTTTTTCAGACTCTTATTTATTGCACTATTCGCGATATCGGAAAGTTTACATACATATTTAATTATAATTAAGAAACGGTTCTTACCATTTTTATAAAAAACTAAACCAACATTAAACAATAACCAATACATATTTTAAGACAATTGTGATTCAAAGTTACAACACAGTTTCTGAGATAATAATGAAAAATGTATAAAAAAATTTACACTAAAAACAATTTGGCAACAGCGCATTTATTTAACCAGTGAAAGATGTATAAAGCGCGCATGAACTAGATTTTTCCAAAATTATAATTTTCATAAGGTGTAACGTAGGCGTTGATTACATTTGTTAAAAAATAAAACGATTTTTATAGAAATAAATCGACCTTTAAAATGTATTTTATGTGTCATTTTAATATAAAAATATTCAATCCTGCCAGATTTGTCAAACGAGCACGGGATTTTGGCTAGAATCGGTACATAAACAGCAAAAAGTTTTGGGTTTATGAATTATGAATCCTTATTGTCTGTTCTATATACTCTAGCATTAACTTTTTACTAGTATTGTCGCGAAACAACCACCTTAAATTAGCTAATTTTGCCAAAAAAATATCAATATTTTTTCTCCAAAAGTATAGTACTTATTGTTTTATTTTGAATACTGGTCAATAGCAGGATTATTCAGGATTGAGTAACAAAAATTAGAATAATAAAATATGTAAATTTGTAGGCACAGCATCTCGATATTTAGGTGAGGGTAGCGATTTTAACCATTTTCAAAAATATGCCTCTAACTCGAAAACTATGACTTTTATTGAAAAAAATTTTGTGTTCTGGACTATCGTAAATTGAATTAATGTAATAGAAATAGTGAAGTTAATTTTCCCATTAATATATCAAAGAATAATTAACACATTAACGAGAATTGTTTTTAACTTTTAAGGAGTTAGGTGTTGGTTCTAGGCGAAACATTTTAATATAATAATAAAACTTGAGCAAGATGCGAGGTAGGTTTCACAAAAAAGAAATAAAACAAAATTGAGTTTTGAATTCAAAACTCAATTTAGAATTGTTTTTGATCGCGCTTTTTAAACAAGATATATACAAGTACATATTAATGGCAAACACCTAACACATGTGTTAACAGATCGGGCGCTCTGGACTGGGAGATTGAATATATAACATCTCAGATTTCAAATTCATTTGGTGATCCATATCAGTGTTTGATATAAAAAGTGTCACGAGGGCCAATCGCGAAATGATGCTGGATTATAGCTAAATGGATCACATCTTTTTCATTCTCTTGGTCCAGACTTAAGTCTCAGTAGACTCCAATAGCTTCAACCAGCAGTAGTCTCGCTATATATATCTTGTTTAAAAAGCGCGATCAAAAACAATTCTCGTTAATGTGTTAATTATTCTTTGATATATTAATGAGAAAATTAACTAGAGATAAGAAATATATAAATTCGGATATTATTTTCACTTAATATTTGACAAAAACCATCTGCATTCTATTCGCGATCGAATCAAATACAGGAAACTTATTAATAATGTAATTTTTAAGGATTTTGGTGTGGGTTCTAGGTGAAACATTATAAATAACTTATGAGGAGAATTTTCTAGGTTAGGTTTCACAAAAAGTGAAACCTAACCTAGAAAATTCTCCTCATAAGTTATTATTAATGTAATAGATTTGATATTTACCTTTCAATAGAGAGCGCTGGAAAATCCTTCTTAGTTAAAGGCCCAGTATGACGTTTATCTTGACTCACTCGATTGCTATAAGTGGCACTAAGTACAGGTTCTTCAGAAGTAGTAATTTGTTTATTTTCTTCAACTACTTCAGCTGGAGCAGCCAAAGGAGGGAAATCCTCTCCTTTTGGAGTACTGGCAGTTCCCTGGCTACCAACATTTCCTCCAGGACGATCTCGATTGACACGTCCTACTCCTCCACTTCCTCTTCGACCTCGACTAATCCTTTCACCAGTTCTTTCAACATTTCTCTCTCCCGTTGGGATTTTTCCATAGGCTTCTTCATCTTCCCAATTTCTAGTATATTTATTTGGACCACGGCTAGAATTTAAAATAGAATAAAATTATTATAGACCATTGTGTATAGATAAGAATATTTAATGAAATTATACATTTCAACAGAGATGTGACTTATTTTAGATACAAGTATTTGAATACAGATACAAAATACGTATATTCATCTTATTGGGAGCTGACATGGAGGCGTGGCTTAAAAAACATGTCGGAAAGTAGGTTTTTTTTATGAAAATGATGAGAGAAGGAGTTACACCAAAAAGGTGCAACCCCTAAAGGCCTGGATTGGCCCCTCCATCATGAAAAGAAGAATTTTATGGGCTGGGCGGGGGTCGAAGGTATCTGTGGATACGGGTCTTAAATAGCTGAAGGTTATAAGTCGCGAGAAAGATGGTGGCAGGGAGCGAGTTCCAGTCTCTGGAGGTTATAGGGATAAAAGAGTTGGCGAAAGCGCTTGTTCGACTTTTATCAAATTTGACAGCGAAGGGGTGCTGAGCGTTTGAAAACCGCGTGTTTCTCGTAAAAAGGGCATTAGGGGGGATAATTGATTTCAGCTCGACTGAACAGACACCGTGATAGTATCTGTAGTACAGGGAAAGGGCAGAAATGGTTTTTCGGTGAGCCAGGGAGTCGAGGTTATACTTTTAAATGTTTAACCCGTGTGATAGTAGGCTAAATTAATAAAATGTTATTAAATATCACAGATATATTATCTTGGACGGGTGATAACCCAAATCAAAAAAATATTAATGATGCGCAATGGATTTTATCTGTTGGTCATTTAATTAAATGCGGCATAAATAATGAAAAAAGGGATAAAAATGTGACCGTAGTTTGTATATAAACGTCACACATGAAAGAAAAGCCGCATGAAATAAATGCGAAAATGTGTAAAAGCGGAAAAATAATTTCTATTACATGTTGTTGTAAGGCAGGATTGGGAGAAAAATGTAAACATGCAGTGGCAACATTATTTTATTGTTATCGGTGAGTTTAAAATTTCTAACCTCTAATATTTGTAAACTTTGACACTTTTACATTCAACATGCATGTAATTAATTAAAAAAAAAAAAAAATTATTGTAGTAAAGGAGATGACTTGGAGATATTTTCATGTACAGATTTAAAATGGAAATGGAAAACTGTACAAATCAATGCCTTGAGATAATAAGATCCTGCTCCAATCACTGATCATCCTTGTTTTTCTAAATCTAAAGCAGACAAATTCTTTGAGAATTTAAATGAAACTTCATCGAGCAATACACTTGCTGATGATTTTCTACTAACACTGAACGATCACCAGCCTTTGGAAAATTATGGAAAACCAAGTTTAAATTTTTATTAGCTTTACTCTGAAAATCTCTAACTGCACAAAATACCCTATTTTTTGACTTTTTACGTTCTGTAAATGCTTCAACTTCGATTTTTATGTTTTATTTTTAGATAATTTGTTATAAAAAATGTATTGCTAATATAAACAGCATGTATTTACTATGTATTTACTCGACAGTTGTAAGCTATTAATAGTTTGTTTTTTTACCACCAGACTGCGTGACTCAATTTGTCAATTCCCAATATCTGAAATACTTTTGTCAATTTTCATTTTGTATCTTGTATTTAGATACATTCTTTTGGTATCTTAGTATTTTGTAAATACTAAGTTTGCTAAAATACTTTTACTAATTACCTATGGATTTTTTTATATTGAGGCAATCCATCATAAAGACAAAACTGAACGCACTCTTAAAATTTTAATTTATCAACCTATTAAAGGGCTGTATGGACTAGTTACTTTTGCCTGGCGCCGTCGCAGGGCAATATTTTTTGTGACTTAGAAACACTTCAATAGCTAAATAATAAAGACACCTAAAGAGTTTAAATATTTATACTACAATAAAAAAAATATTTTTAAAATATAACAGCTTGCCAAGTTCCACCCCTGTGGAGCGACTCTTTTCTTTTAGGAGGGATGATAACGAGACCTCATCGAAGAAAAATGAGTGATAAAATGTTTGAAGAACTGGTTTTACCTAAGTCTCAATTAAAACCTTAAAAATATAATATTTTCTCACATTTACGCGATTAGTGTTCATAATTAATGTAATAAGCTGAAGTTAAGATTAATAAAAATATGTTTTCTTCCAAAAAGTATTTAGAAAATATGTATTTTGAATCTAGTATTTCAAATAATTATAAAATGTTTTTCCAGAAGAGAAAGGAAAGTTAATTTTGAAAAAATAAAAATAAAATGAAATTTGAAATCCTTTTGGAAGAAAAAGAAAATTTAATTAAAAGTTTTAATTGCCGTTAGATGGAGACTAAATTTCTAAAAAAATATATACTAAATACGAGTTTTCATGGATAATATTTCATCATCCATGGATAATATTTATAAAATTATATTAAAAAGAAATTTAAAAGGCTTGGTGCGTTCCACTGAGGAAGAGATGCCGCAGTGTTCTCGAAATATTTGGTTAAGCCACTTGTAAAAATAAAAATTACTGGAAAGAAGCAATTGAATTTCATTCATTCTCCTTTAAAAAATATTTATAAAGGTTATATGAGAACAAAAGATCAGTTTATCATTTTATATATAATAAAAATGAAGTCAAAATATATCAAAATTGTATTTTTTCGGAAATCTTGCTATATTTTTTCACATTCAAAATTTAAAATATGCCCTTTTATTTTTCGAAAACTTTTGTGGAGATTTTTCAATTTTTTCTTATTTTAAAAAAAAAAATTATCAGGTCAAAGCTTAGACCATGAAATATATAGACACGCCCTCTGCTACTCTCCACACAGAGTGAAGTGAGGCCAACATCGCCTACAGATGACGTCACGTTCTCCCATAAATATTTTGGTTATAATAATTTAAATTTAATTTGCGATTATTGGAATCCAAAATAAATAATCTAAACTACGATAAATTTATCTCAATGTATAATAATTCCTATAGTGGCCATGCTATTTCTGGGTGTTCCTACCTACAGATGACGTCACATTCTCTAGGAGATGTTGGCCTCACCAAATCGACATCAGGGCGTGTCTATATATTTCATGGTCTAAGGGTCAAAGTGTATCCAATGTTTTCCAGTAAGTACATTAAAATATCAATTGTTTTAGTTTATAATTTTATGTCGGACCGCATACATTGCTGTGAGGGCCGAATGTGGCCCGCGGGTTGGACAGCCCTGATCTATGCCAAATACGATTTAGTAAATGAGACTCTCTCGTGATTTCTTAAAAGAAAATTAAAATGAATTATATTTTCGAAAAAATTATCACTATTTAATTTAAATAAATTTATATAAATTCAAGGAATCGATGATGGTCATTTGAGAGGTTTAGTTTATTAAATAAAGGTTTCTGTGTAAATTACCCATATCGCCTTCTTCTTCTGGCACGTGGAGGTCCATCTTCATTCCGAATATCATAGCCATACGCTTGAACAAGTTCATTACTAGATTTTGGGGATTGTTCAACTTCATCATAGCGATCATGGTTCCAGCGTGATTCTTTTTCTTTCCAAACTTTTCCTCTTCTTCCAGTATTATCCCCGGCTCCATCAATTCCATCTCCGGTTGCATTACCACCAACGGCGGGTCCTTCTTTACGATCAGCTTCACCTGTTGTTCCTAGTTCATCGCTAAAATATAATATAGATAATTATTATCAATATTAATTAGAAAAATGAATATTAGACTATTAAAAACAAACACGAAAAATTTATTAAGGTAGTTGTTTCACCATATGGGTTTTGTTAGGATTTTTTGAAATTTGGATAGAATATTATTTAAATACTTCTGGATCGATTGGTGGCAAAACGAAATGGATAAACAATATAGTTCCGGAGATATTAAATTGCAAAGATAGAGTTTTTCAGACTCTTATACATTGCACTATACGGGATATCGGAAAGTTTACATACATATTTAATTATAATTAAGAAACCCTTCTTACCATTGTTAATGTATAATGAAACATTTACACTAAAAACAAGCTGGCAACAACGCATGTAATTAACCTAAAAAGTGTATTAACTTTAGTCATTTTTTGACGTTTTTTTGCTTCAGCCATTGTCGCAACAGCTTCCAATCGTTTATTAAGAACTTTTTGTTTAATAAATTGACCTTTATAATCTATTTTATCTGTCATTTCTATGATAAAAATATTCAAGATCGGGCAATGTTGCCAGTTTTGTCAAACGAGCACGGGATTGGCTAGTAGTGGTACATAAACAGCAAATAGTTTTGTGCTTATGAATTATGAATCCTTAATGTCTGTTCTATATACTCTAGCATTAACTTTTTGCTAGTATTGTCGCGAAACAACTACCTTAAATAAATGAACTGATAAGCTACAAGCACATTCAAATAAAATTTATCCAAAGCAAGTTTAAACTGGAAAATAACGGAATGAAAAAATCAAGCGAGATAAAGAAAACAGACAAGTGCAATTGGGACTCAAAACTAATAAATAAATATATTAAAAGAATTCTTAAAGCTTTAACTGAATGAAAAACATATGTTGGTATAGATAAAAACGTAAGTTTTAAAGAAAAAACGATTATAGGTCTCAAAATACGTACTTAAGATATTAAATTCGTTATTATTTGTTGTTCATAAAGAGAAAATGGACATATTTGTAGTATTTTTTTTCCAAATCATTGTACATTAAAATTTTGTATTTTATTAAAATATTCGTTCATGACTATGTGCAAATTCTAAGCGTGTATTTCAAACCATTTGAGCTCAAACAAAATCGCAAATTT
The DNA here is from genome assembly GCA_024734495.1 of Forficula auricularia. Taxonomy (NCBI): domain Eukaryota; kingdom Metazoa; phylum Arthropoda; class Insecta; order Dermaptera; family Forficulidae; genus Forficula; species Forficula auricularia. The sequence continues at coordinate 30,342,940 of JALMQS010000225.1, read as the reverse complement.
TGACACTCACTAACAAAGTCAATTTTCCAGGCTCCAAAATTAAGTAGTACTAATTATTCTTGAGATTTTAAAATAACTAGATCAAAGAGAGAAATATATATTTCGATTATAAAAAATCATATTGGGTGGTCGCCAGGTAAAATAGACAGTCTGCTCTAATTCTCCAAGGACCAAAGAAAAATAAGATAATGTGGGCATCCTTATGAACTTACCATTCTTCTGCTCTCTCTCGAAAGAATTTAAATCGATTATACAGCATATAAACATCTATGTTAAAAAAAACCAAGACAAAGCTAAGCTTATTTGATTTGTGTTTACTGTTTATATTAGATCATTCAATATCTAATTGAAAAGTTTTTATTTTGCCGAGAGTAGCAGAGTTGTTGATTCATAAAGAGAAACAAAGAGTTTGTCCTCTGCTTGATGCAAATAAACATACACACATAGATATCGAAATTATATTAACTATAGTCTTAAACAAATAAATAATATATATGCAGATATATAATTTCGATATATATGTGTGTATGTTTATTTGCATCAAGCAGAGGACAACTTCTTTGTTTCTCTTTGTGAGTAGCAGAGTAGTTGATTCATAAAGAGAAACAAAGGGGTTGTCATCTGCTTGATGCAAATAAACATACACACCTATATATATCATTTATTTGTTTGAGACTATAGTTTTGAAGGCTTGGCCCTTATCATAAGTCTTTTTTAATTATAATTATACTTTTTCATGGGGTCAGTATCGCGTGGATATTAAAAGTTCTTTGCTCTTAAGTACTTGACGGAAAGCCAGTTAGAAAATAGTTTTTTAATTCTATCTGGCTTTCCGTCAAGAGCAAAAAATGTTCAATTTCCACGCGATACTGACTCCCATGAAAAATTATATTTATTATTAAAAAAGACTGATGATGAGGGCCAAGCCTTCGAAAATATAGTCTTAAACAAATAAATAATATATATAGGTGTGTATATTTATTTGCATTAAGCAGAGGACAACCTCTTTGTTTCTTTTTATGAATCATTCAATATCTGTTTTCTTAATTTTGTCAATGCTCCCTTATAAAGGACACATCAATATTTTAACAGATATTAATTGTTTTACAAAAAACATTCAAGTAAAACAATATAAAACAAGTAAATATGAAATTTCGTTCAGATATTATTTGTTTTTAAACATTATATCATTGAAGGAGACAATAAAAGAGTGTGTCTTCTGGTGGAATTATAAATTTTATTTATTTATAACGAGTAAATAAAATTTATAATTCCAGCAGAAGACACACTCTTTTATTGTCTTCTTCAATGATATAAAAATTCTGCTACCCTCGGCAGAAAAACTTTCAATTATATCATTATTAGCTTAGATCATTCTAAATTGAAAGTTTCTTTTTGCCGAGAGTAGCAGAATTTTTATAAATTGAAGGTCCAATAAAAGAGTGTATAGCTGGAAAAATAAATTTTTAATTTATTTAATTATTTATTATTATTTTATTTATTTATTTAGAAATTAATTCCTGTGAATCAATTGTACTAGACTTGATGAAGTGGGCAAAGCCCTCGAAACAATACTCTCGTTATAAATAAATTAACAATTTATATTTCCAGCAGAAGACACGCTCTTAGGGGCAGTTGTATGTCAGTTGGTAAACTCTTTTTAAACGTTGACAAAGGGTAAAATCTTAAAATTCACCTTGTGCCGGGTAGGATGGTCAATCAGATGAAAGTGCCAGTCATCTGATTGGCCATACCACCCGGCACAAGGTGAATTTTAAGGTTTTACCCTTTGTCAACGTTTAAAAAGAGTTTACCAACCGACATACAACTGGTCCTTATTGTCTCCTTCAATCATTAGATAATTCAATATCTGTTTTCTTAATTTTGTAAAGACAAAAAAAACACAACAATATTTTAACATATATTAATTATTTAAAAAAATAAGTAAACATACAAGTAATGAGCTAATAATCCCAATATAAAACAAGTAAATTTCATTCAGATGTTATTATTTGTTTTTGAACTAGATCGCCGATATGATTTAGTAACTCAGACATAAGTTTTCAGAAAATAATTAATATCTCTTAAAATAAAATTTTTTAAATGTTCATTAAGGACGTTCCCAAAAAAATTCATTTTCTTACAATCTTTTTAAAACTTTGAATACACATATTTATAGGTAGAAATTTTTTCAATAGTTCTTGCTGCCCTACATTTGTAAATATTGACCATTGAAATTAGCATATTTAACACACGAACCCTATCCCGATTGATGTTAAAGCGACGGTTTCATTAAATAACAATCGTAATTTTCTGACAATTGTTTTGAAAAACTGAGAATCATTAACTGAAGATTAACAAATATTTTTCTGTTAAAATAATTGTAACAAGTGGTATTCGTTTTGTATGAAAAATGTTAAAACTTAGGTACTTTTCATTTTTTCTCTCATGACATGACAAGTGAGAGATGGTGACTTGACCACGTCGCACTAAAATCACTCAATTTTTCCATATTTAAATAAATTGATCTCAATGCATCAAAACTACGTGTAAAATTTGGTTTTGATATTCACACTAGTTTTTGAGCTAGCTCGTCCACAAAATTTGGTAATGCACAGACTAACAGACTAACAACCTATCATACATTTTGATAAAACAGATATTATCTCGAAAAATATAATTTTTTCGATGTTCACTTATTAGGGCTTTTTTGTAGACCGAAATGCCATGGTTTCGCCCAATTTTTTTAATCAAAATAGTTTCAGCCGTTTTTGAGACAATTCGAAAAAAAGAAGCAAACAAAAACACTTTTTTCATGCACGATTACAATACTTGACTATACCCTGTATGGTAAAGTAAAAACTTCTGCAGCTGGTGCATTTGAGATTTTTATCTAATTCTCTCAAAGGTAAAATAAAAAAAGAATATTATATTTGTAATTAAAAAGAAATAAATTACCCATCCTCAGCAGTCCTGTCATCATGTTCGTAAAATGTTCCCTTTTTCGGAATATATTGTGGATTTCTTCTATCTTCATCATCATCAAGTCGCTTATTTTTAGGAGCAGCTGCGTCCCCTCCAGCCCCCTGGTCAATTTCAGTTTCTTCTTCTTCAGTAGGACTTCGTTCAGCCCCATCTTCAATATCCTCTTCATCATCGATTTCACTATCATGACTATCTCCTTCGCTAAATGATTCATGATCTATATCATCAGTAGAACTAGCACCTTCTCCTTTTCGATGTACACCATACTGAGTATCTGAATTTTCTGTGCCAAAACTTTGATCAAGTACTTCTGTCTTGATTTCTAATGGAGCTATATTTTCATCCTCAATTTCATCTTCATTTTCATTCAATAAATCATCTTCCGGACTTTCTGTTAAATTATCTTCAATTTTTGAAAGATCCGAAGTTTCATTTTGCGAAGATTGATTATCATTCGCATTACTATCTAAATCTACATTTCCTGTTGCATTACTATCTAAATCTAAAGTTTCGTTACTAACTAAATCTACATTTACCTTTGTATTGCTATCTAAATCTCCTACATTTTCCTTTGTATTGCTACCTAAATCTTCTACATTTACCTTTGTATTGCTACCTAAATCTTCTACATTTACCTTTGTATTGCTATCTAAATCTCCTACATTTCCTGCATTATTTGAATTAGTCGGTGAAATATCTTCCGTTTCAATTTCGACTTGATTCGCAATCACATCAATTGTTTTAATATCTGTTTGATTTTCATCAACAGGAGATTCAATTTGAGGCACAGAGGTGATTTCAGGCACATTTTCCGAAACTATTTCATTTGTACTTGATTCTATTATTTCACAATCCGTATTTGATATGGTTGGTTTTTCATTAGGATCTATTTTATTGGATTGTTCGTCTTGATTATCTAACTCCTGGGATGGTTTTAAATTAGAAGAATCACTATCATTTGCGGGTGTAGAAATAATGGTTTCAGATGAATTAATTGAATTATTCGAAAGGTTTAATTGTTCATTTGTATCGGGTAAATTTTCCTTTAAAGAAACTACCGTTTCCGCGTTATTAGCTGGTTTAATGCTAGGTTCTTCAAGGTCTTTTTCATCACTATTGTTAACCTCTTGGTTATTTTCATTATTAATTTTAATTTCTAAAGGCTCTGTTAAAGAAACATCTTTTTCTTCGGGTTCCTAAAAAACAAAAGAATAATTAAAACTTTAATATATAAGAAGAAATAAATAAAGGCCGTAAATTGAGCTTAATATAAATATTTTTTTAGTCATTAAATTAAGTAGCAAATAATTAATAGAGATTGTGGTGTTGGTGTAAGGTGAAACATCTTTAATAAAGAAAAAGTAAATAAATATTATATGAAATATTTATTTACTAGGAGTTAAGATTACTAGGTCACTTGTTTGAAATATATATATATATATTGAAAAAATGGTACTTACATATTAACGCCACCGCAGCTAGAGAATTGGCGGTTTTTAAATTTCGCCAATTTACACCCAAAATTTTTGAGATAAATCATAAAATAGAATAAATCAGTTCCCCTCTGTCAAAAAACAACTTGAATAGGTTCGGTTTATAATCTCGGTTTGATTAGATAAAAAATGCGTTCCCAAACAAACCTTACAAACAACTTGAATAGGTTCGGTTTATAATCTCGGTTCGATTAGATAAAAAATGCGGGTACATTAAGGCCACAGCAAGGTTTGTTTGGGAACGCATTTTTTATCTAATCGAACCGAGATCATAAACCGAAACTATTCAAGTTGTTTGGGAACGCGTTTTTTATCTAATCGAACCGAGATCATAAACCGAACCTATTCAAGTTGTTTTTTGACAGAGGGGAACTGATTTATTCTATTTTATGATTTATCTCAAAAATTTTAGGTGTAGATTGGCGAAATTTAAAAACCGCCAAATCTCTAGCAGCTATTTTTGAATAGGTGGCTGCGGTGGCGTTAATATGTAAGTACCGAAAAAATTTACCTCTTTTATTTTTTTAATTTTAAGGTAGTTGTTACGCCAAATTGGTTTTCTTAGCATTGTTTGAAATATAGACAGATTATTATTTAAATACTTCTGCATCGATTGGTGGCAAAACGAAATTTATGAACAATAGTTCAGGAGATATTAAATTTCAAAAATAGCGTTTTTCAGACTCTTATACATTGCACGGGATATCGGAAAATTTACATATATATTTAATTATAATTAATTTATAAAAAACTAAACCAACATTAAACAATAAACAATAAACAATACATATTTTAAGACAATTTTGATTCATAGTTACAACACAGTTTCTGAGATAATAATAAATAAATAATGAAAAATGTATAAAAAAAAATTTACACTAAAAACAATTTGGCAACAGCGCATTTATTTAACCAGCGAAAGATGTATAAAGCGCGCATGCACTAGATTTTTTCATAAGGTGTAACGTAGGCGTTGATTACATTTGTTAAAAAATAACAAAACGATTTTTATAGAAATTTTTTAACTTTTAAAATGTATTTTATCTGTCATTTTAATATAAAAATATTTAATCTCTTACAGTGCCAGATTTGTCAAACGAGCACGGGATTGGCTAGAATCGGTACATAAACAGCAAAAAGTTTTGGGCTTATGAATTCTTATTGTCTGTTCTATATACTCTAGCATTAACTTTTTGCTAGTATTGTCGCGAAATAACTACCTTAATGTGAAACAAGTGACCTAGAAATCTTAACTCATAGTAAATGAATATTTCATATAATATTTATTTACTTTTATCTTTATTAAGTAGCAAAGTTAAACAAAGTTAATATTTTTAATTATATCAGAAAATAGCTTCGAAGGCATTGCCTATATCTTTAATCTTAAATAAATGTTTTGACATGAGTTATTTATTTATTTTCCAAATTTAATCTCATCTTATCTATCTATCTATCTACTCTTATTAAACGAGCAAATTTTTTTTATATATTTATTTGTATCTTAGTTCTATTTTGAAAACGGCTCTACCGATTTTGATTAAACCAACTCTATTAACAAGTTTTGAGGATGAGAAAACGATCTGGAAAGGTCTGGACCTCGACAAATTTCATCTTAATTTATCTTTTCTTAATTAAAGTAATTATAGATAAAAATCTTAATAAAAAAGTTTGTTTACATTTTTTTCAATTATCTTTGATTTTTAATTGGTTTTTTAATTTTAAAACCCACGAATACTTTATAGCAAATATTATTATATTATATTAAAATTAAACAATTTAATTGATTTGGAGAATTGAATAATGGAATTGAAATAATTATCGGAAAAGAGGTTTTTTTATTTAATTAGTTTTTTCCTCTTATTAAAAACAAGGACTAAAAGATGATCAAGGACATTCGATGGTGGAGAAGTAATCTCCGGAGTCGAAGCTCAAAATCAATGTATGCATAAATTCATGTAAAATAAATGGTTTAATAATTTAATTGATTTGGAGAGAGATAGATTGAATAATGGAATTGAAATAATTATCGGAAAAGAGGTTTTTTTTATTTAATTAGTTTTTTCCTCTTATTAAAAACAAGGGCTAAAAGATGATCATGGACATTCGATGGTGGAGAAGTAATCTCCGGAGTCGAAGCTCAAAAACAATGTATGCATAAATTCATGTAAAATAAATGGTTTAATAATTTAATTGATTTCTTGATTAGTTTTTGAGAATTTTTTATTTATATATATATATCTATATATAACCAAACTTCTTGAGGATACAAATTCTCTTTTAAATAGGTGTTGGTTTTATTCTTTTTTGACAAAAAAACACATTTTTATCTTTTATTTTTCTTTATTTTATTTTATTGTTACCCAGGAACGTTTCGACATTTACAAATATGTCATCATCAGCCTAAAACATTTCAATCATTACACAATTTATATACAATGACAATTTTTCATCACACAACAACTCTCAAAAATAACAACAAATTGTGAGGGAATTTTTCCCATCTTAAGATTGTTCCAAGGTATGTCATTTTGTTGTTATTTTTGAGAGTTGTTGTTGTGTGATGAGAAATTGTCATTGTATATAAATTGTATAATGATTGAAATGTTTTAGGCTAATGATGACATATTTGTAAATGTCGAAACGTTCCTGGGTAACAATAAAATAAAATAAAGAAAAATAAAAGATAGAAATGTGTTTTTTTTGTCAAAAAAGAATAAAACCAACAGCTATTTAAAAGAGAATTTGTATCCTCAAGAAGTTTGGTTATATATAGATATATATATAAATTTAATTGATTATAAATTCGAATATTAAATCCCACAAAGAGTTAATAAGAAATATGACTATATATTAGAATTTGCCAATTTAATTGATTATTATAAAACTCGATAAATTGTTATTTAATTAAAAAAAATATTGGTTCTTTGATAAATTTAGATTAATGAATGAATAAAATATAAGAAAAAAAATGAGTAAATTGTACTTTAAAGAATTCATTCAATTGTTTATATTAGAATGATGTTAATGTCAAAATCTTCGAAACTATAATCTTAAATAAATAAATAAAAATATTTTGCTTAAAGTAGTAGTTTTTTATTTATAAGAAATACTTAAATGAAAGATTATTTTATTTATTATTAAATAAAATTAAAAAATTAAATTTATTTTTGTCTTTTGATAGAAATATATGAGATGAATGTAGTAATAAATTATCTATAAATGATTAATACTCTTTGTACTTTAATTCATGTCAATGTTATATGAAGGGTGAAAATAAATACAAAACCTTCAAAACTAGAATTTTAAATTCTTTTATTAATTATTAGAAATAAAGTGAAGATTGTTTTCTTCTGCTTAATAAAAATTATTTTACTTAATTGGAAAATATTCCATGATATATCGTATATTCTAAAATGAAGATGACGGCATGGCCTTCGAAACTATTCGATTAAATAAATAAAAATAATTATTTCTAGCAGAAAGATAACATTATTGATTCTTTAAAGATTAAAAATTTTCTATAATATCTATTAATTTTCTTAATTATAACATTGTTTAATTAAAAAAAAATATGAGAAAGGAATTCATAAGAATGTATTTATATATAGAATAAATAGAAATTAATTAAGAAAATATTTAAAAAAAGAGAGTGAAAATTTATATAAAAGTGAATTAATTACCTTTTTTGGCAGTACATCTTTTACTTGAAGCTCATCTTTATTTGTATTTATATCTGTTGGCTCGGACATTTTCTCCAATTTTTAAACACACATGTGTTTAATTAAAATTAGAAAAAAGAATTACTTGGCGATATAAGCACAAAATATTTGTTTGAATATTGAAGATATTGAAGTCGTAATGTACCAGAGTGCTTGTATTAGTTATATGATAATTAGAACAAGTTTAAGTGATTGGGTTCATTTATTTCATGAATACGTGTGCTCCAAAATCTCAGAAGGAAGACAAGACGAGCTTAGGGATTTTTTTATTTGTCAAGCTGGTACTACTTGGAAAAAATGGAGGTAAATTTAAAAATGATTGGGATTTAAGTTAGTTTTTTCACAAATGCAAAAATTCAAGAAACTTGGAATGTAAGTCATTAAAAGCATAATAAACACTGTGTTAAAATTTGAAGACGATTTATTACACCAAACATGAAATAATTGCAATTAAAAATGAATTTTTTTACATTTGGTAGATTGAAAAAGAGTGGGAAAATGATCATTATTTGATTTTTTTTTCATTGAAGGACTTTCACCATCTTGATGAAAAACTAATATTTGTTAGAATAATATATTCGGAGTAACTTAAAAAACAAATTGAAATTATTTACCTCGTAGTTTTGATAAAAAATAAAAAAACAAATTTGGGCGATTATTTTTAGTGGAGGGGATATAATATCAATGGCTTGAAAATGATCCATTCATAAAGAGGATATAGTAGTGTGAGAAGTACAGTCACGTTAAAAAACATTACCTAAAATTATACATATTGGAGAAGATAATGAATCTTTTGATAGCGGATGATGAGAGGTTGATCTAGCGGAAAACGACGAGTTGGGGGCTGTGCTTCCAACTTTTTCTGGGGGGGCTTCAGCGAACGAATCTGAGATGGACTAACTTCACATACACCTAATTAAATTGCCTATGTGTTTTTTTATTTTATTTTTTTACATTTAAAAGACATTTCAGGCCACATTATCAAAAGACTAAGGGCCATTTGCGCGCTGCAGCTTTAGCAGTGGTTGAGATATGGTCATTCCAAGAAAGGTCAGACCCTAGAGTTACGCCTATTAATTAATCAATTAATTAAATTAATCCTAGAGTATGGTATAGTACAAACAATAAGGATTCATAATTCATGAGCCCAAAACTTTTTGCTGTTTATATACCACTACTAGCCAATCCCGTGCTCGTTTGATAAATCAGGCAACATTGTCCGATCTTGAATATTTTTATCATAGAAAAGACAGATAAAATACATTATAAAGGTCGATTTATAAAATAAAAATTTCTTAATAAGCTATTGAAAGCTGTTGCGACAATGGCTGAAGCGAAAAAACGTCAAAAAAGTACTAAATATAACCCACTTTTTAGGTTAAATACATGTGTTGTTGCCAGCTTGTTTTTAGTGTAAAATTTTCATTATACATTTATCATTATTTATTCAATATATACTCAGAAACTATGAATTAAAATTTTCTTAAAAAATGTATTAGTTAGTGTTTAATGTTGGTTTAGTTTTTTTATAACAATCTTAAAAAGGGTTTCTTAATTATAATTAAATATATATGTAAGCTTTCCGATATCCCGTAAGTGCAATGTAGGTATAAGAGAGTCTGAAAAACTTTATCATTGAAATTTAATATCTCCGGGACTATATATTGTTCATAAATTTCGTTTCGTTTTTGCCACCAATCGATGCAGAAGTATTTAAATAATAATCTATCTAAATTTCAAAAAAATGCTAAAAAAAACCCCATATGGTGAAACAACTACCTTTTAATAAATAAGTTCAAATCTAGTGCCGAGTTTTCTTAGTCTCTAGGACCTCTAGCGGATTCGAGTATCATTTTTAAATGTCTTCATTACAATCACATAACTATACAGTTTTCTTTTTCCTATATTATATATTATTCTGTCAAATTCAATAATTAATTTATATAACAATACAACCTGCAAGATTTATTAGAATAATTTGACAAATATTTTTGGAATTGATAATAAAATGCTTTCTCAAGAAACCTTGATTGGTAAGAATAACACAACCATTTTTCATTTATAAAATGCATTCTAATTGGAAAGCTCTAAGTACCGTTCAATGGAATTGGAAACAATTTGTTCGAGAAAAAGACGATTCTATCATTAATTATGATTCAAATGTGGAAAAACATCAAGTAGAAAACAACCTATCTGGAGCAGAAGCTAGAGCTCTCTATGAAGAAGAGTTTTTAAATGAAACCGAAACAACAAAATTGGAACCAAAATTGAAACAGGTTAAAAAAAAGGAACCGAAACGTCAAAAAGAAATCCCACCAGTTGCCAAAGAGCAATGGTTGAATACAATCCTTCGAGCTTCTGAAAATGATGATATCGATATGGTAAGGAATCTCTTTCTTCAAAATCCTGAAAGAATCAACGAAGCGGATTCATTTGGCTGGACGGCTTTAATGTCAGCCTCGCATGCTAATTCCTTACAAGTTGTTCGATTTCTTTTAGAAAATGGGGTCAATGAACATATAAGAAACAAAAAAGGAATGACAGCGTTAAGACTGGCTCAAATTAAAAACAACCATCCAGTGATTGACATCTTTTCCAGCTGGAAAGAAGCTAAAAAACAAAGAAAAAGAAAGAAATCTCCACTTCCGCCTTTTGATTGTGCTACATGTAAAATGACTTTTAATGATACATCCATGGAAGATCATAACAATTCAACAGTTCATCTTTTTAACAATTGGAAAGGACCTCAAAAAACTCATTGGTCTATCCCTCAATCAAACCGAGGCTTTCAGATGATGCTTAAAAATGGTTGGAGTCAAGAAGAAGGCCTTGGACCATCCGGAGATGGAAAGAAATTCCCAGTAAAAACGATATTAAAACATGACCGGATTGGATTTGGTTCGAATTCTAAAGAAAAACCCCGGGTTACTCATTTCTCTTCTGGATCTCTGGATGCAATCAAGAATCCACGTTACGATTGTTTTAATAAATATAATAAAAGAGATTGGGAAAGTATTTCGAAAAGAGATAAACGAAAAGAACGCGCCTGGAGAAGAGAATTTAATTCATTTGATTAAAAAAATATATACTTCTCAAACTATTCTTCTTTCTTTTATTGAACTTTTCTTTAATATAATTTCTTCATATAAACTTGTATATATTCCATATATTAATATATAAAAATCTCTTAAGAAGAAATAAATGACGTTCTCTTTTGATGCAAATAAATACTTATAATGAATATATGTACGAGGCATGTTTCTAAAGTAAGTACCGTTTTGAAAAAAAAAAAAAACAAGTATAATTTTCATAATAATTTTATTTTCACATGAAATCCTCTATCTTAATCTACATTTCAACATAGTTTCCACCAATATTAAGGCACTTATTGTATCTTTCCACGAGCTTTCGAGTATTCCCTCCTCAAAGAAGTCTGCCGCCTGATTGGATATCCACTGCAACTTTCGATAATTTAGTCGTTCGGTCACAATTGCATAAAGAACACCTCGAGACATTAGCGGAAACAATTCAGATAACTACGAATCGTAAATCGTCTGTTCTCTCTCACTTTTTCCTCAACTTTATGCACCAAATCTTCAATATGACAGAAAGTCGCCCACTTCGTTCCTCGTCATGAACAATCGTGCGATCATCTTTAAATGTTCTAAGCGTACCATCTGATTTGTTTCCTCTAATGTCTCGAGGTTTTCTTTATGCAAGTGTGACCGAACGACTGAATTATCGAAAGTTGCAGTGGATGTCAAATCAGGCGGCAGACTTTGAGGAGGGAATACAAAAGCTCGTTGAAAGATACAATAAATGCCTTAATATTGGTGGAAACTATGTCAAAATGTAGATTAAGATACAGGCTTTCATGTGAAAATAAAATTGTTATGAAAAGTATAATTGTTTTTTTTTATTTCAAAATAGTACTTACTTTAGAAACATGCCTCGTATATAGGGGTTGCTTCCCAGACAGACTGGAATATTGCAGCAATATTGCGAACCTTGCATAATATTGGCAATATTGCAGCAACATTGAAGTGACAATATTCATGCAACATTGCCGCAATGTTGCTGCATTGTTCCTGCAAGGTTTAATATTGCAATGTAAATTGCTGTAATATTCCCTTCTTTCTGAATTTCTAAACATTAGCGAAAGTAAATTTTTTTTTGTTTTTTGAATTTTGAAATTTCCATTGATAAAGGCAGAAATTCTCCCGAAACGTCTGCTTTAATAAACATTTCTAAGTTTGTTTTTTAAAAGATTTGTATATTTTTTTTTTTTATTTATATAATCAATAAATTATTTTTTCTTTTCTATGTGTATATAAATATATGATTTTATACAATCTATCTTCAAACGTTTCGAGAGAATTTCTTCCTTATCAATGGAATTTAAATAAAGTTGTTTTATAAAATTAATATAAAGCAACCTTTTTTTCTTTTTTCACATTTATTTGAATCCATTGATAAAGGGAGAAATTCTTCCGAAACGTTTTGTATTTTAATAAACGTTTGAAGATTGTTTTTTTTTATATATAAAAGATTTGTATTTACTTATATAATAAAAACATTCACTAAAATTTTTTCAATATATTTGAAGACCTTATTGTAATAAGATGACAAACACATGATTTTTAATAAATAATAAAGTTTTTTTTTGTAAAAATTACTTCATTCTTTGCCTTTTATCCAACTATAGCTGCTATGAATAAAAAAAGCACACATTAAAAATAGTTGCTACCTAAAATCTGTAGTATTTAATTTTATGTTTTCTTAAAACATAAAAGCCTCTTATCTTAGGCTATCATTTTTGTGCTTATGTTATTGCAATAATTCCTATATATATAATTTATTTAGTTTTAATGGCTTTACTTTCATCATCAGTCTTTAATTTGAAAAAATTATATCTGTTCTTTCTTATGGGTCCAAATACCTGACTCAATGTAAATTTGTTTTGTTATTAAGTGGCTCACTATTAAACCAAAATTCGTTATTTAGACTTTAGACCATGAGAAACAAGGGATAAAATATTTCTAATTAAAAAGATTTATGATGAAAGCCAAGCTTTCAAAACTAGTCTCACACAAATAAATTATATATAAATAAATACAAATATTTTATAAACAACTACCTTCAAACGTTTATTATAACACCAATTATATATTTTATTTACTGTTTTACTTACAAACAACACCACTTTCCTTAGAAGTAATATATTTATTTATTTATATTTAAAAAACCACATCTTTTTAATATATTCATTTATATAATATACTATATAATACTTTGTTTAAGATTGAAGTAGTTTTTAGAGACTGACAGATGAGTGAATTGAGTGGATATTGATGAGGCAGTTCAAAATTCAAAAAAAAGAGAGATAATTTAAACTATCTTTCTATTCATAAACCGACGTTTCGGAGGCTTTTCCCTCCTTCTTCAGCGTTTTGAAAGGTCAGAAATGTCACATTGGATTTCCTTTACTGACCTTTCAAACCTCTGAAGAAGTGGGACTAAGCCTCCGAAACGTCGGTTTATGAATAAAAAGATAGTTTAAATTATCTCTCTTTTTTTGAATTTTGGACTGCCTTGTAAATTTGCATCAAGCAAAGGTCAACCTCATTGATTTCTCTTTAAAAATGAATCATCTGCTACTCTTTTTATTCATAAACCGACGTTTCTTCAGGGGTTTTAAAGGTCAGTAAAGGAAATGTCACTTTGGATTTCCTTTAGTGACCTTTCAAAACCCTGAAAAAGGGTGAATAAGCCTCCGAAACGTCGGTTTATGAATAAAAAGATGTTTAAATTATATCTTTTTTTTTGAAATTTGGACTGCCTCATCAATATCCACTCAATACTTTGTAAATTTGCATCAAGCACAGGTCAACCTCATTGATTTCTCTTTAAAAATGTATCATCTGCTACTCCCTACAAGAAAAAATATTTTCGAAATCTCTTGCAGAGAAACCAGATGTTTGCCTCCAGTACCTGGCCGAATTAGAAGAAGCTGGAAATGAAGTCCTCGATGATAGACGAGAAATTATTGACCTGGATAAAAAACGTCAAGCAAATCGTGAGGGTCTTCGAGCTTTGGAAAAACATTCATCCAAAAAGAAAATATGGTTATATGCAGGGTGTATGTTAATCAAACTACCTAGTACTGAGGCACAGGACTGGATTGAAAAGGGTAAGAAAAAAAAAATCGACAAAAACATTGTTAAAAACTTTTTAAATTGTAAAAATAATAAGTTTATTTCAATTTCTCATATTTAGAACAAGTTGAAGTGAATACAAAAATAAACAAATTAAGAAGTGATTTAAAAGTAAAAGTGAATAAACTTCGAGATTTAGAACATTTGCCACCCGTCACTGGAACTAATTTATCTCCCCTCACTCATCAAGAAATTTCTGCTGTTAAACAACTAATGGGTGTAAAATCATTGTAAAAAAATTTGTATTTATAATTTTTTTTCATTTCTTTTTTTTTTTTTTCAAACAATTTGTAAAATACACTATGAATTATAAATTTATATAAAAATCAAAATAAAATATTTTAAAATAAAAAAATAATAGTCTTATTATTATCAAAAATATTTTACCAAATACTTATTAAAAATTTTTTATCATTATTAGGTTTGTTTCTACAGCGTTTGCAACTAGTTTGAAACCATCGTTGCATGCAGTTTCCTAAACGCCTTGGAATATTGACATTTTAAACTGTGATCAAAATTTACTTGGTCTTTCAGTTTCTCAAATCGTTTGCAAACGAATTAGAAAACTACCTAAACTAACCTATAGAGCAATGCACATTTTGGTGTCCTGTGAAATACAAAATATAAAAATATATAATATATATATATATATATATATATATAAAAACAGAAGACTCTCATTTTATTTTATTTTTAACCTAAAACAAAATATAAAAATAAACTCTGTCTTTTTTAAATACTTGAGATTAAAATATTTGTTATTTATAATTGAGGCTATCAGCGCAATAGTGGACTAACCTACAAAATTATAATTTTGGTCCACCTGAGGAAATTAATTAATAATATTGTTGACGACCAACTGCAAAGTGGTCCAAACCAGCATTTGCTAGCAAAAGCTGCGACAAAACCACCATATGCTAGCAAAAGCTGGAACAAAACCACTAGCATTTGCCTGCAAAAGCTGAAACAAACCCACCAGCATTTGCTAGCAAAAGCTTGAAGAAAACCACCAGCATTTGCTAGCAAAAGCTGGAACAAAACCACCAGCATTTGCTAGCAAAAGCTAGAACAAAACCCGCATGGCTAGAAAAAGCTGGAACAAAACCACCAGCATTTGCTAGTAAAAGCTAGAACGAAACCAGCATTTGCTAGTAAAAGCTGGAACGAAACCAGCATTTGCTAGCAAAAGCTGGTTTGGTGCACTTTGACACTGTAACAATATTAATAATTAATTTTCGCAGGTAAACCAAAATTATAATTTTGTGGATTAGTCCACTATACCTCAATTATATTTATCTGGCGGTTATAACTATACATATTTATAAACAAAGTCTCCTAATATTAAAAATAATTTACTATATTTATTTAAAGTATTACGGTCTATTATTTAATTTAATTACAAAATGAGTTTCGCGAAAGCAGCTATTGATCAAGGGGAAAATATTGTGTTCTGTGACTGCAAGTTTTCAAACGATTTGAGATGCGTACCGCGAACATTTAACAATCCAACTAGCTGTAGAAATATACCCTTATTATTTATTTACATCTTCATAGATCCCATTATTAAATTTTTGCTTAATAAACCATTGCCTAATAAAGCTATATTGACTATGTCCCTCAACTTTTTTAGCAGTTACTCTCTGACCTGGATTCCATTCAAAACACCATACCGAATTCGGATCCATTTCATCATCTTGTAACGTATCTTTTACAAAATTCAAAAAACGTAATAAAAAATTCATACAGACATTTGGTTCCCAATAACCTTTCCCTTTTTTGGCAAGTTCTGAGGTTTGAAAATTTTCCAATCGATTGATGATCCCGTGATCGTTACGAAACCCGCATATAATCGAATCAATACCAACGAGAAAACTTTGACACCACCAGCCTAAGATTTTTTTCACAAATGTATCATGTTGGTATTTGGTCTCCACTTGTTTGGACGTTTTCAATTCAATCCAAAACGCTTTTTGAATGTCGTCTAAGGAATTTAACTTGACCCAAGAATCGGTTCCGTCAATTTCAGCACCGTAGAGTAATTTAAATGGTCCAAGTTTGGTGGTAAACATGAGGCAAAATTCGGGTCTTTCGTCATTGGGCAGTTCCGGTGTCGGGAGTTCACTAGGGCTCGAAGAGCAGAGATATTGTTCAAATTTGTAGCCCCAAGAAGAGCAACGTTTTTGCCAATCTGACATCATCACTTTTTGCTTCTTCACATCATCATTGTCAAATTTACAAAGATAAATTTTGCCATTCACTCGTGTTGCACAGATTATCCATCCATCTGCACGTTCAAACGGCGTACACATTATAACTTTTAAAAGTCCCCGGAAACAAATAAAATCCACTTCTGCTAACGGATCTGAAGAATGTGTTTTCGAAAGCCATTCCAGAATAAAATCAATCCGCTCATCCAAATTATTATCCTTCTTTGCGGCATCTAAATAGCCGACATTTAAATCGAAATTGATTTTCATTGACTCCTTCGGGACGGTTATATATTTTAATTGGCTCAAGTCATGGTGTAATTTACGTTGGCTGTCAAGGCTGAAATAACCACATATTTGAGGTTTTTGAAATTTTGGAAACGGCCCTTGATAATACTCTTTCTCAACTTTTAAATTATTTTTATTGGCCATTTTATTTACCATCCAGAATAATCAAACATTTTTCTGATTACATGAAATTCTAAAAAAATAATAGAAAACAAATTATATACTAAATATTACATTGATTCGAATTGACAAAACCCAATCTTACCTTGATATATATAATTGTAATTTTGTTAAATTAATCATTAAATAAATGATTGAGCATGTTATTAATAGGAATAGAAATTAATTAATTTTTCAAATTGGAAAAACATTATTATATTATGAAATGTATATTTGATTTGATAATTTTTGTTGATAAAAAAAATTCATGATTCGCTGCGCTCTCTGTCGTCGCGTTTTGGAACCGTAGACAGGTTCAAGTTTTTTTTTTTTTATTTGGGGGCCCCCCCCCCCGAGTTTTGTTTCAAAAAAATACCCTAATTTTAAAATAAAGTTTTAAAAAATTATTAAATAATATTTTATATTTTTTACTCAAGTAAAATAAAAATATATTTGTTAAAACGATGAATGTTTCAAGTAGTTTTTGCGTGCTAAGAGAGCGCGAAATTTAGTTCATCCCCAAAGCACAGCCATAGATAAAAGATAGAACGCAGCGAGGGGTGGACCGCGATTAGAATTAGGTGTACACCGTATTTGGAATTCATTAGATAATCTATTGTCTTCTACTTGGAAATGAAAGTGGAAGTGGAAGTAGGTGTACAGAATTTTAGGTTGCGGTTCACCCCTCGTAGCGCAGTTTTTCTTCCATGCTAATATGGCCTGGATACAGTGGCGGATTTAGCACTTGAGAGGGCCCAGGCGCAATTCAATTTTCATGACCCCTCTAAATATTTCCACTATCCATACACCCTAGCCTAGCGTGTGCATTTTCTATGCACAGGTTTTTTACTCTCTTAAGTACTATCAGGGCCTCATTAAGCCATGCAGAGGCCCCTAAGCAATGCAAGTCTCGGGGCCCCTCTCCCCTTAGGTAAGTAGGTCTCTATTAGACTCTCTAAGTAGATAAGTAGCATTTAAACCGAAGGGTGAACCGCGATTGGAATTAGGTGTACACCCTCTTTGCAATTACTTTGGAATTCATTAGATAATCTATTGTCATCTATTGTATTCCACTTGGAAATGAAAGTGGAAGTAGGTGTACACGATTTTAGATCGCGATTCACCCCTCGATTTAAATCATATAACAACACCAAATTTTAATATCTCCTTACTAATTAATGTATGTCCCTTCCCAGACAGACTGGAATATTGCGAACCTTGCATAATATTGGTAATATTGCAGCAACATTGCAGTGGCAAATTGAAGTGGTAATGTTGTTGCAATGTAAAAGAGGCGGACATAGGAATTTTGCTGAAATGCTGCTGCAATGTTCCTGCAAGGTTTAATATTGCAATGTAATATTATTGCAATATTGCTGAAATATTCCCTTCTATCTGAGTTATTAAATTGGCCCATAAGCTGCACGGAGCCCATATGCAGTTGCCTACATTGCCCATTGGATAATGCGGCCCTGAGTTTGATTGTCCAAAAAAAAGTAATGCAACGGGAAATAAGATTGAAAATTAACCAATATTATAACTACTTGGCTGTGTTTAAGAGGTTTTTAATGTTCAGATTGTATTAGTTATGCAAATTGAAACTTATTATTACGAGAATTAACAAGTTTCAATAGGTAAAAGCGAGGGGTGAACCACGATTGGAATTAGGTGTACAATAGTAGTGGAATTATTTTGCAATTCATTAAATAATGGCCCTTCATCAATTATTCTACTTGGAAATGAAAGTGCAAGTGGAAGTAGGTGTACACGGTATTAGGTTTTTTGCACCGCAGTGTAATTCCTCATTTCTTTATTAGAAATATAGGAAAATGGTAGGATAGATAATAATAAATTGTAATAAAATATCAAAACCTTTTTTTTAGATTAAGGCTTTATTAGACTTATTAAATCGTACATAAAAGTTAATGAATGATTAACAATTTACAAACAAAATATTTATGCAACAATGAAAACAATAATTTTTTAATATTCTTATATCACAATATAGTAATATAATAATACAATCTATATCAATTAAAATTAATTAAATATTTATATTGAACCGCTTGAATATAGAGAGCAGCAGCATGGAAACATAAATACGATTTAAAGGGCAAATAAGAAACCTTCAATCTTAAAACATAACCCTAATTTTTATTCGATCAAAATAACTTTGAAAGATAATAATATATTGAATATATAATATTGTTTAATTTATTTTATTTGCAAGACAATGAATATGAGTTTTATGATTCGGAACATTTTACAGGTTTGAAAATACATTTTTTTGAAATATCTATTCAATTCTATTCTATATTTAAATGTTTATAAATTTTTTACAGAAACCATATTATTTTAATAGAATAATACATCCAAGATATTATTCTGAAACATCTGAATCGAATATAAACGAAAGTCCAACTTCAAACCCCCCAGGACTTAGTTCTTCGGTTTATGAAATGCCTAATGGAGGTAATTCTCATAAAAGTATTTATTTTAAATATTAGAAGTATGTAGGTTATAATGAAAGGCAGTCCATAAATTATTTAATTTTATTCAATTTTCGACGTTTCGGAGACTTTTTTCTCTCCTTCTTCAGGGTATTGAATAGTTATTAAATAATTTTCTAATTAATATATGAAAGAATAATTAACATATTAAAGAGAATTTTTTATTGTTAAAGGATAAATAAATTGAATTGCTTCTTTCCAGTAATTTATTTTATTATTCAAATGGTTAATCCCAATATTTCGAGAGCGCTCTCGGCATCTCTTCCTCAGTGGAAACTGTGGGACCACACAATAGGCAAGCCAGTTAGTTATTATTAATTACAGATGTCAAAAGGTACTCACCCACTCCCCCACCAATGTGCCGACCCCATCAGTTTGTACAGAACATTGATGAAAGCTTAAAGAGAATTGTTTTTGATCGCGTTTTTAAGCAAGATATATATATATTGTGAGACTACTGCTGGTTGAGGCTATTGGAGTCTGCTGAATCTTAAGTCTGAACCAAGAGAGAATGAAAAAGTGTGATCCATCTAGCTATGATCCAGCGTCATTTCGCGATTAGCTCGCATGACGCTTTTATATCAAAAACTGATATGGATCATCAAATGGATTTGTAATCTGAGATGTTATATATTCAATCCCCCAGTCCAGCGCGCTCGGTCTGTTAACACGTGTGTTAGGTGTTTGCCATCAATTAATCATAAGTTTCCTGTATTTGATTCAATCGCGAATCGAATCCAGGCTGGATCATAGCTAGATGGATCACATCTTTTTCATTCTCTCTTGGTTCAGACTTAAGATTCAGCAGACTCCAATACCCTCAACCAGCAGTAGCCGTGCGATATATATATCTTGCTTAAAAACTCGATCAAAAACAATTCTCTTTAATATGTTAATTATTCTTTAATATATTAATTTGAAAATTATTTAAATTCATTATTTCGACACAGAAATATATAAATTCGGATATTATTTTCACTTAAGGTAGTTGTTTCGCGACAATACTAGGAAAAAATTAATGATAGAG
This sequence comes from Forficula auricularia, assembly GCA_024734495.1. NCBI lineage: Eukaryota > Metazoa > Arthropoda > Insecta > Dermaptera > Forficulidae > Forficula > Forficula auricularia. The sequence continues at coordinate 30,322,337 of JALMQS010000225.1, read as the reverse complement.
TATACAGAACAGACAATAAGGATTCATAATTAATCCCAAAACTTTTTGCTGTTTATGTACCAATTCTAGCCAATCCCGTGCTCTCTTGACAAATTTGGCACCATTGTAAGAGATTGAATATTTTTATATTAAAATGACAGATAAAATACATTTTAAATTTCTATAAAAATCGTTTTGTTATTTTTTTAACAAATGTAATCAACGTCTACGTTACACCTTATGAAAATTATAATTTTGAAAAAATCTAGCACATGCATCTTTCGCTGATTAAATAAATGCGCTGTTGCCAAATTGTTTTTAGTCTAATTTTTTTTTTATACATTTTTCATTATTTATTCCTTATTATCTCAGAAACTGTGTTGTAACTATGAATCAAAATTGTCTTAAAATATGTATTGGTTATTGTTTAATGTTGGTTTAGTTTTTTATAAAAATGGTAAGAACGGTTTCTTAATTATAATTAAACTAGCTGACGACCGGGCCTTCGGCCCGGCGTCACCTAGCCCCTGGCGGGGAACGTCTCGTTCATACCAATTTAATAATTGAAATTTAAAATCTTACTGTAAGTATCGAAAGAATGTGCTGAATGAAATTGATTCAAAAATAAGGAAGAATAAGGAAAGATTTATTTAACACATTGCCTAAGCACGATCACTATCTGACCAATCAGAATCGTTCTAATAATTTAACGCTTTAGCATTGGCTATGCACTGGCCAATCAGATCGTTTCCACATACATATATATCCACATACTTTTCTATTTTATATATATATATATATATATATATAGATAGATAGATAGATAGATAGATAGATAGATAGATAGATAGATAGATAGATAGATAGATAGATAGATAGATAGATAGATAGATAGATAGATAGATAGATAGATAGATAGATAGATAGATAGATAGATAGATAGATAGATAGATAGATAGATAGATAGATAGATAGATAGATAGATAGATAGATAGATAGATAGATAGATAGATAGATAGATAGATAGATAGATAGATAGATAGATAGATAGATAGATAGATAGATAGATAGATAGATAGATAGATAGATAGATAGATAGATAGATAGATAGATAGATAGATAGATAGATAGATAGATAGATAGATAGATAGATAGATAGATAGATAGATAGATAGATAGATAGATAGATAGATAGATAGATAGATAGATAGATAGATAGATAGATAGATAGATAGATAGATAGATAGATAGATAGATAGATAGATAGATAGATAGATAGATAGATAGATAGATAGATAGATAGATAGATAGATAGATAGATAGATAGATAGATAGATAGATAGATAGATAGATAGATAGATAGATAGATAGATAGATAGATAGATAGATAGATAGATAGATAGATAGATAGATAGATAGATAGATAGATAGATAGATAGATAGATAGATAGATAGATAGATAGATAGATAGATAGATAGATAGATAGATAGATAGATAGATAGATAGATAGATAGATAGATAGATAGATAGATAGATAGATAGATAGATAGATAGATAGATAGATAGATAGATAGATAGATAGATAGATAGATAGATAGATAGATAGATAGATAGATAGATAGATAGATAGATAGATAGATAGATAGATAGATAGATAGATAGATAGATAGATAGATAGATAGATAGATAGATAGATAGATAGATAGATAGATAGATAGATAGATAGATAGATAGATAGATAGATAGATAGATAGATAGATAGATAGATAGATAGATAGATAGATAGATAGATAGATAGATAGATAGATAGATAGATGTAAATTAGATAATAATATCTTATTCCTAATTTAGCGCTCTTATTATAACCTCTGAGGATTTATTAAATATTATGTTGGTAGTAGCTCTGGCTTGCTATGCACATGTCAGTTCAGTTAATAATATGAACTTGTAATTTAATATAAATAGAAGATAATAAGAATAAATTGTACATCTTACAAAATACGTGATAAAGGTCTTATAATCTTTTCATTTATAGGTAAGATTATCTTCTAATTATTTATTGTATAAATTGTATTGTATGTTGTTAATAAAACCATTTATAGTTTCTAGCTAATGAATCATTTATAACCTAATCGATTTAAGATTACAAAAAGATTATAAGAAGATACAATAATGACTCAACAAAACTTGCATTGCCACATCTGATGAAGATGAATGAAAGGAAGTACCTTGATCAGGAATATCTTTGGACAAGAGGGTATGGTATCGAATTCCAGAAGAATTGAAGAAGGTTGGAAAACCATCCCGAACTGCTATCTTTGAGGACAGTTAGTAATACTCTGCAATCTATTACAAAGAACGGAGGATACAGGAAAATGGGTGTAACATTTTAAACCAGAATTAAAAAAATTTATCTGGATGAAGAAGAAAATTTTTGCGTGAAGGATTATGTTTTGGAGGAATATCAGGAAACTGATTGTACAACAGGAAAAAAGGGTGAGTTAGCATCCAATGAACATTTTCTATTAGAGCAAATCAATGACCTAAAAACTAAATTAAAATCGCATACTCAAGTAAATTTAAACGAGATAGAAAAAAATTTTTAATTGTAAAATTTAATGGAAGGCGAAGGCAACAGTTTGGATGGAGTCATTCGAAAAGGAGTGCCTTAGGTGTGAAATTAGTAATAATAACACAAAATAGAAATATTAAAAATCTTCGTTGAGGGCAATATAAAAGAGTGGTATAGTGCCAATTTAATGAAATTATCAGCTTCTGATTGGGATGGTTGGAAAAAAATTTTTTGCTGACTTATGAAAAAAGAAATTGGGCTCCCATCTGCGCAGCATTTGGATTTAAATATATTTCTGGATCATTAATCGAATACGTAATTAAGAAAGAACGGTATTACTGGAAGCGGATAAAAATATACCGAATTATTTAGGATTTATCAAATTGTGTTTAATTTACCGGCTGAAATACAAAATAAATTGGAAAGGGAGAAAATTAAGACTATGGATGATTTAATAAACGAACTAAAGAAAATTAATGATTATCACCATATAACGACGAATTGGGAAACGAAGAAAAGTGAAGAAAAAAATTTGATTATGTTAAAGATAAATTATTGAAAATTTCAAAAACTAAAGAAGACCCCATGCACAAGATGTGAATCGTTGGGTCTTAAACCATTATCGCCCAATACAGGCATGTTAGGAATAAAAGAATCAATAAAAATGAAATAAATATAACTGAAAGACGAAGACGATGAAGATGAAACAAACTACAAGATAATGATGTAAAAAAACTAATTGGCCAAGGGAATCCCACACCACTTTCATTAATAAAGATTAGGGTAATTGTAAATAAAGAGAAAACAATTCAAGCAGTATACGATAATGGCTCTACATGTTCACTAATTAATGAAAAATTTATAAAATTATTAAAAACAAAATTAATAAAGAATAAAAGTATATTGAAAACCATAAATGGTGTGAAATTTACTGAAAACCGGGCTAACCTACATATGAAAATTGGAGAAATAGAGAACAAATTAAATTTAATAGTTGTAAAAAATGATAATTTTAACTACGATTTATTGATTGGATTGGATACAAATAAAAAAGTTCAATTTAATACAAGATGAAAACTTAAAAATTAAACAAAGAATAAATGATAAAATAATAGACATAGATAATATCAATGATGATGATATATTTAGGAACAAGAACGAAATAAAAAACAACAGAAGAAGCTACAAATAACATACACATGAAGAAAAGAGCCATAAAGGTAACCATCCTACAACTTATGAATAGAAATATTAAAAATTTTGAGGAAAATGTGATCCACTTAGATGAAAGAGAATAGAAAACCGTTAAATTAATTCAAGAATACCAATCATGTTTCGCAAAAGATAAATATGATGTCGGTTCAGTTAAAACTAGATAAAAATAGAGTTAAAAGAAGACAGATATATCTCAAAGAAACCATATCGATGCTCATTCCCAGACCAGGAAGAAATAGATTCTCAAATTTCAAAATTAATGGAAAATGACCTGATAGAAGAATCGAGTTCACCTTTTGCATCACAGTGACGTTAGCTTTTAAAAAAGTAGAGGGAAAAAGAACTCGATTGTGTATAGATCTGAGAGAATTGAATAAATTGGTGGTGCCAGAACCACAGCCATTCCCTAGAATAGAAGATTTAGTAGTGGACGTTAACGGCTGTGATTGGTATACGGCATTAGATATAAATTCAGCTTTTTGGGCTATCCCAATTAGAGAAAAAGACAGGGAAAAAACAGCCTTTATAACAGAAGAGGCACTGGCAATGGAAGGTACTACCATTCGGTTACAAGAATTCGCCCGCTATCTTCCAAAAAGAGTTCTGGCAAGTATAATCAGACGACACAATTTAAACGAATTTTGTGTAAATTATATAGACGATATTCTGATTTTTTCAAAATCATTTAATGAACATTAAAACACATTCGGTTATTTTTTGAGGCAATAAAAAAAGAAGGTTTTAAATTAAAATTAGAAAAATGTATGTTTGCTAGACTTCTGTCAAATATTGAAGCCACGAAATTGAAGATGGGAAAGTATACCCAACTAAGGATAATTTAATTTCGATTAAGGAATTTAAACGTCAAAATCAAAAAAAATGGTTCGTCAAATATTGGGAAAAATAAATTTCTACGAAGAATTCATCGACCACTGTACACATAAGTTGGCACCACTACACAACTTATTAAAGAAGAACAAAAATTTAAATGGTCTGAAGAATGCGAAAATTGTTTTATAGACATAAAAAAATATTTATGCACAACACCAATTTAGCAATCTACGATAGAAATAAGGACACAGTTGTAGAAGTGGACGCAAGCCGATTGGGGCTGGGTGCTGTTCTAAAGCAAAAACAGGAAGATGGATTTCTACATCCAGTAGCATACTTCTCAAAGAAATTGACACCGGGACAAATGAAGAAAGAAGTAATGTTTTTGGAATGTTTAGCAATTAAGGAAGCGATTGTATACTGGCAACATTATCTAATAGGTAAAAATTTCATAGTCACATCAGACCATAAACCACTTGTAAATTTAAAATCAAAAGCGAGAACTGATGAAGCACTAGGAGATATGATGTTATACTTAACACAATATAATTTTAAAGTGGTCTACAAAGAAGGAAAAGAA
>JALMQS010000225.1:30252318-30314402 GCA_024734495.1 Forficula auricularia | reverse complement strand
TATATGCATTTGCTGGTGGATCATTTCTCTAGATATGCTTGGATTTCGACACCAACTACCCAGTCTGCAGATGATTTCATTAAATTACTAAACCCGATTATAAATAAAAACGAAATAAAAATGATTTTAGTTGACCAATATAGTGCTTTAAATTCAATTAAATTTAAAAAGTATCTAAAAGAAAAAAATTCAACTAATATTTACATCTATAGATTCCCCACAATCTAATGGTTTAAATGAGAGATTAAACCAGACTTTAGTAAATAGATTAAGATGTAAAATAAATGAAAAAGATAAACGAGCATGGCCGAAATTAGCAGAAGAATGCGTAAGAGAATATATTACAAATCATAGCGTAACAAAATACTCACCCACTATACCTGTTGTACGAACAAAGTTCTGATATTATCCCCGAAGAGTTACACAAAAAAGAAGATAGAGAAAGATAGAGAAGAAGCATTCAGAAACTCAGAAAAAAATTTTCTCAAAAATAAAGAAATTTGATGTGAATAAAAAAGAACATCAATTCAAGAAAGAATGGGTATATGTTATGAATGGAAATAAATTAAACAGGGGCAAGTTAGAAGAAATAAGAAGCGGACCATTCATCATCAACAGAAAGTTTCAAACTCTATGTATAAACTAAAGTGTAATAGAAAAAACAAGGAAAGTGTGGTGAACAGTAGGAAGCTGAGACCTTACTCTTTTTCCCCTTATGAGAAAAGTCCCCTAGCAGAGGAGGTGTAAATTAGTAATAATATCTTATTCCTAATTTAGCGCTCTTATTATAACCTCTAGGGATTTATTAAATATTATGTTGGTAGTAGCTCTGGCTTGCTATGCACATGTCAGTTCGGTTAATAATATGAACTTGTAATTTAATATAAATAGAAGATAATAAGAATAAATTGTACATCTTTAAATACGTGATAAAGGTCTTATAATCTTTTCATTTATAGGTAAGATTATCTTCTAATTATTTATTGTATAAATTGTATTGTATATTTGTTAATAAAACCCATTTTATAGTTTCTAGCTAATGAATCATTTATAACTAATCGATTTAAAGATTACATAGATAGATAGATAGATAGATAGATAGATAGATAGATAGATAGATAGATAGATAGATAGATGGATGGATGGATGGATGGATGGATGGATGGATGGATGGATGGATGGATGGATGGATGGATGGATGGATGGATGGATGGATGGATGGATGGATGGATGGATGGATGGATGGATGGATGGATGGATGGATGGATGGATGGATGGATGGATGGATGGATGGATGGATGGATGGATGGATGGATGGATGGATGGATGGATGGATGGATGGATGGATGGATGGATGGATGGATGGATGGATGGATGGATGGATGGATGGATGGATGGATGGATGGATGGATGGATGGATGGATGGATGGATGGATGGATGGATGGATGGATGGATGGATGGATGGATGGATGGATGGATGGATGGATGGATGGATGGATGGATGGATGGATGGATGGATGGATGGATGGATGGATGGATGGATGGATGGATGGATGGATGGATGGATGGATGGATGGATGGATGGATGGATGGATGGATGGATGGATGGATGGATGGATGGATGGATGGATGGATGGATGGATGGATGGATGGATGGATGGATGGATGGATGGATGGATGGATGGATGGATGGATGGATGGATGGATGGATGGATGGATGGATGGATGGATAGATAGATAGATAGATAGATAGATAGATAGATAGATAGATAGATAGATAGATAGATAGATAGATAGATAGATAGATAGATAGATAGATAGATAGATAGATAGATAGATAGATAGATAGATAGATAGATAGATAGATAGATAGATAGATAGATAGATAGATAGATAGATAGATAGATAGATAGATAGATAGATAGATAGATAGATAGATAGATAGATAGATAGATAGATAGATAGATAGATAGATAGATAGATAGATAGATAGATAGATAGATAGATAGATAGATAGATAGATAGATAGATAGATAGATAGATAGATAGATAGATAGATAGATAGATAGATAGATAGATAGATAGATAGATAGATAGATAGATAGATAGATAGATAGATAGATAGATAGATAGATAGATAGATAGATAGATAGATAGATAGATAGATAGATAGATAGATAGATAGATAGATAGATAGATAGATAGATAGATAGATAGATAGATAGATAGATAGATAGATAGATAGATAGATAGATAGATAGATAGATAGATAGATAGATAGATAGATAGATAGATAGATAGATAGATAGATAGATAGATAGATAGATAGATAGATAGATAGATATGATGGATGGATGGATGGATGGATGGATGGATGGATGGATGGATGGATGGATGGATGGATGGATGGATGGATGGATGGATGGATGGATGGATGGATGGATGGATGGATGGATGGATGGATGGATGGATGGATGGATGGATGGATGGATGGATGGATGGATGGATGGATGGATGGATGGATGGATGGATGGATGGATGGATGGATGGATGGATGGATGGATGGATGGATGGATGGATGGATGGATGGATGGATGGATGGATGGATGGATGGATGGATGGATGGATGGATGGATGGATGGATGGATGGATGGATGGATGGATGGATGGATGGATGGATGGATGGATGGATGGATGGATGGATGGATGGATGGATGGATGGATGGATGGATGGATGGATGGATGGATGGATGGATGGATGGATGGATGGATGGATGGATGGATGGATGGATAGACAGATAGATAGATATTGACACATGTGGAATTTTCCTATATCCGTATATATGCAATGTTAAAGAGCCTGAAAAACTCGATTTTGAAATTTAATATCTCCGGAACTGTATTGTTCATAAATTTCGTGCAGAAGTATTTAAATAATAATCTGTATAAAATTCAAAAATCCTAGAAAAACGCATTTGGCGGAACAACTACCTTAGTCAGAAAGTTTTTGTTTTGCCGAGAGTAGCAGAGTTGTTGATCCACAAAGAGAAACAAAGAGGTTGTCCTCTGCTTGATGCAAATAAACATACACACATATATATCATCTCGATATATATGTGTGTATGTTTATTTGCATCAAGCAGAGGACAACCTCTTTGTTTCTCTTTGTGAACTACCTTAATATCTGACCAAAATCACCTGCATCCCAGGTAACACACAATATCCTCAGAATATTCTAAGAAGATTTAAATGTCCTTAGAATATCCTTAGAATATTCTTAGGATATTGTGGTTACCTGGGATTTGATTCGCCATTGAATCAAATACAGGAAATTTATGATGAATAGTTATTGATGGGTTATCCAAGTACACTTATGGTATAATGTTGGAAAATATTGTAATATTGTTGCTTTCACTGAAAGGAGAGACAAATGGGAACCGAGTTATACTTACCCATCAATAACTATTCAATATCCTCAAGAAGGAGAGAAAACGTCGGAATTTGAATAAAATTTAAATAAATTGAAAGTTTTTGTGCCGAGACTACCAGAATTTTAATATATTGAAGGAGACAATAAAAGAGTGTGTCTTCTGCTGGAATTAGCAGGCAAAGCCCTCGAAACTATAGTCTCGTTATAAATAAATAAAATTTAAAATTCCAGCAGAAGACACACTTTTTATTGTCTCCTTCAAAATTTAAATAATTTATGAACTGCTTTTCATAATAACCTACTTATTTCGCTTACCAGTCCGTCTTTCTAAGAAAATAAATAAAATTAAATTATAAGTATTTTCTTTTTAAAGAGACGGACTGGTAGAATTTCAATGGAGAATTAATGGAAGGCAGAATAATGAAAAAAATAAAATTCTGAATAAAACAAATTTATTGGAAAGTCATTTTTATTCTCTTAAAAACTGACGTATCAGAAGATCTTCCATTCTTCTTCATAGTTTCGTTGACCATTTGAAACACTGAAGAAGGAAGGAAGATCCTCCGAAACGTCAGATAAAAATGACTTTCTAATAAATTTGTTTTATTCGGAATTTTATTATTTTCATTATCTGCCTTCCATTTATTTAAATATTATTATTTTAGCCAATTAAAAGGGACTTGATCTTGCAACGCAATGAAGCACCCTGTTTACTGCCCATTTTAAATATTTTTTGCTGATGAAGGAAAGATGACTGTTCAAAAATTTATAAATTAGGAAAGAGAGGAATTCAGAAAGTAAAGGAAGCCTCTGTCTAATAAAAACTCCCAATTGTAGAAAACAGTTTCGGCTTTAATTATATAATGCCATCTTCAGTTCTCATGAGCTGTAATGAGCATAAAATGTAAGAATATCAATTTAAAACAAAAATAAATTATATAAATAAAATAATAATTGATTCTTACAATATTTGCAAACTTAATACATTGAGTGCAGATAGAGAGTTATATGTAATAGGTGAAGTAAAAGGTTCTGAGCCTTTTTTTCTCTTTATTTCGACGATAAAATTAACAAAGTTAGGATTTTCCGATTTAGATCAAATATACGCCGTTTTGTTGGATAACTTTTGTCCTTTTTGAAGGCAATCTCATAATTGCGCGGTTGGAGAAGTCCTCGTCCCTATTGGTGAAAAACTTGACCAGCTCATTTTCACAAGCCTCTCTTGAGGCCAGTTTTGTACCATCAAGAAAATTTTGCAAATGCTTGAAAAGGTGATAATCGCTTGGTGCCAGGTCTGGGCTATACGGCGGGTGCGATATAACCTCCCATCCAAGCTCTCGGAGCTTCTGGCTCGACGTTAACGGCGGGTGCGACCTGGCGTCCACTTGATGGAACACAAAGCCCTTCCTATTGTCCAATTCTGGCCACTTCTCGTAGATCGCCTGTTTCAATCTGGTCAGTTGTTGACAGTATAGGACCGAATTGAGTGATTGGCCCGATGGGAGCACCTCATAGTGGATGATTCCCTTCCAATCCCACCAAACACACAGTAAAACCATCTTGTGCGTTAATCCGGGCTTGGCGATCGTTTGGGCCGGCTCACCGCGCTTGGACCACAATCTTTTTTGCCTGTTGTTCTCGTATGTGACCCACTTATCATCGCCATTCACCATTCCCATCGCCATCGCCATCGATTCAGCAAAAAATCGCAGGCATCAATTCGGTTCAAAAGTTTCTTTTGCGTCAATTCTTGTGGCATCCATATATCGAGCTTCTTCTTGAGACCAGCCTTATGCAAATGGTTCCAAACGTCTAATCTTCAGTTCCTGGGCAATGGAATAAGTGCTCGCTTGCTGGTCCGACTCAACAATTTCCATGGTTTTATCGGCATTTTCATCGATTGGCCTACCAGAGCGTGTCTCATCTTCGACGTCCACATTACCAGAACGGAATCGTTGGAACCACCGCTTTGCTGTTGCATTCGATACTGTATTGGGTCCATAAACAGCACACAATTTTTTGGCCGCCTGCTCCGCTTTTTCCCATTGGTCGTAGTGGTACTGAAGAATGTATCGAATTTTCTCTTTTTTTACCTCCATTTTGGAACACTCTAACACATAACTGGCTTCACCTAACACAAAACTGTCAAATAACTTTTTTTAAAGCGTTATCTCACCTTTAAATCGCAAACAAGAATGACCAGATGCGGCGTATATATCGTGAGATATGGCTCATTAAAGCCATCTAACGAAAAAGGCTCAGAACTTTTTACTTCATCCATTATATATATTTTTCAAAACGTGGCCTTTTAAATACCAGATAGATAAGAGATAGACATTTTTCCATCAAAATTACTTTCTTAAATATCTGGTCAATAATCATTGAGATTAAATCGTGGGCACTTCAGACCAGTTTTAAGAATATTATTTATAATTATCTAATTTTTTCAATGAAATGTTTATGATTTTAGCTGTTGGACCTGGCGCTTCAAAAGATTCAGATTATAAGAATCCAGAATATTTTGCCTACCATAACGTTTCCTATTTTGAAGCTGAAATTGAATTGGCTAAATACAGATGTCCTCAACCTTCAGCTATAAAAAAAGACTAAATATTTAAAAAATAATATTATTTAGTTCTAAGATTTAAAATAAACATATTAACTAGAGCATGATAATTTATTTTCTTTTAGTATTTATTGAAATTTATCCTTTTAATTGTTATTGAAAACCTATATGTACATTAAAAATTATAATTTAATTTAATTATTCTTTTTATTATAATATTAATATCTATATTAATTAATATTTTTCTTGATTCAGATCCACTATTTTATTAAATGATGAAATTTTAATTGGGTAAAGGATCAAATAAATTATTTATTTATCATCACTATCATTACACTATTTTTACTAACATTAATTAATAATCATTAATATAATTACTTTACCATATGAGTATGGTGAAGTATTATATGGTTAGTGTGCATAAAAAAAAGTATTTTTTTTTTGCTTCACATTTTCCGAATATCTCAAAACGGCTTAAAACTATTTTGATGAAAATAATCTGAGGAAATTCACTGTCTTTTGGTCTACGATAAAATCATTTATATTCAACTTCGAAAAATGTATATTTTAAGGGTTATTAATTATTTTATCAAAATGTCTTTTAGTTGTTATATGTGTTATCAAATTTAGTGTGTGCTCTTGCATTCGAAACCATATAATGCTATCAAAACGAAATTCTAGATTTAGATTTTTTATCTTAAGGTAGTAGTTTTTCGACAATACTAGCAAAAAATTAATGCTAGAGTATGGTATAGTACAAACAATAAGGATTCATAATTCATAACCCCAAAACTTTTTGCTGTTTATGTACCACTACTAGCCAATCCCGTGCTCGTTTGATAAATCTGGCAACACTGTCCGAGCTTGTATATATGTTATCATAGAAATGTCAGATATAGTATATTATAAAGCGAGGTTTATAAAACAAAAAGTTCTTAATAAGCGATTGAAAACTGTTGCGACAATGGCTGAAGCGAAAAAACGTCAAAAAGTACCAAACTTAACCCACTTTTTAGGTTAAATAAATGCGTTATTGCCAGCTTGTTTTTAGAGTAAATTTTTCATTATTTATCCATTTTTATCTGAGAAACTGTGTTGTAACTATGAATTAAAATTTTCTTAAAAAATGTATTAGTTATTGTTTAATGTTGGTTTAGTTTTTTATAAAAATGGTAAGAAGAGTTTCTTAATTATAATTAAATATATATGTAAACTTTCCGATATCCCGTATAGTATTAGTGCAATATATTAGAGTCTGAAAAACTCTCTCTTAATATCTCCGGAATTATATTGTTCATAAATTTCGTTTTCTCACCAATCGATGCAGAAGTATTTAAATAATAATCTCTCTAAATTTTAAAAAAATCCTAAGAAAACCCATATGGTGAAACAACTACCTTAAGATTATGAGCTGATTAGATTTTGCTTGAAATCGGACTAAAAATTAGGGGGAATAAGGTTTTTAAAAAATTACGTTGTATTAATAAGATTGAATATGTAGGATGTCGTGGTTAGGGGCCGTCCATAAATTAGGTCACATGAATTTCAAGATATTTAGACCCCCTCTCCTCTTGTGTCACATTTTCATTGGGTCCCTCTGTATTGTGACGTCCCACTATCACTTTTATATTTATTTATAATTGAAAATTTTTTAATTTGACTGTGATATCACAATTTTTACGATCCCCGGGCCCCCCAATCAGATTTTGTCACACATCTGAGATGCACCCTCTTACTTAATTTATGGACGGCCCCTTAATACAAAACAGGGTCTTCTCGCTTCGTTTTTATCATAGAGTAATATAAAGTGGAAGGCTACCGTATTTCGAAAAAGCGCTCTCTAGCGACTGCAGGGCGAAAACTCTTAGTTCTTAAGAGCTATCCAAAGAACATAGAACATTCAAAGCCTTTGTCATAGATAAAAGATACATACCCTTTATGTTATATATATAGATATATATAAGCGCATTTTTCTCTTGATAATGTCACTAAAATTTGCCCCGAAGAGAGCGGTTTTCGCCATTTTATTGCTCAATGGTTTCGCCCTGGTCTCGCCAGAGAGCTCTGTAACTCGTATACGCTCCTTATGGACCCTTCCATTCTATATTACTCTATGGTTTTTAAAGACGAATTTATAAAAAAAAAAGCGGTCAACTGCGAGACTATATTATACAATATAGTGTAATTCAAGCTTAATAAATATTTTAGATAGGTTGGAATAACGGAAAATTTATATTTTATAAGATAAGATAATTCAAGAAATAAGTAAATTAAAATAAGATTCACAATAGATAAATACAGTTTATTAAACATTTTATATACAGGGGTTTTTTCTTTAAAATAAAGTAAATGAACAAATAAAACTTATATCTATCAGCATATCTATATATATAATACAGTATTCTTTTTCGCTTATAAATTTATATATAATATATAATTCTTAGATATATATATTATATATACAATTTTTTATCATATGTTTATATATGTAAATAAGACATATTAAATGTTTATAATCACAATTACACAATGTACGGTAAATTATAAGCTTATTGTATGTTATACGTTCCGCATATATATGGCCGTAATAAGTGTTTGTAACGCAAAATACAAATGAAATTGCTAAATGAGATATATGATTGAAAGAATTAGTTTACGCGAGATTGTAATAAAATAGAGATAATCTATTTTTGTTTTTTTACAAATTTATTTAGCGGTGTGAAACATTTCAACAAAGTTTTGACACTTTCAGATCAGTTTTACCTTCGTTTGAAATTCAAAATATTCTTATTAGAACTATAATTCAATAACTATTATTTTAATTTATCTTATATAAAATATTAAATATAATTTTTTTTTTTTTTCAAGTAACCTTTTTAAATAGTAAGGTAAAAGTAGAGGGCCATGTACCAGTAGTGGGGCACATGCAAGAAAAGTGCCAACTTTGAAAAATAGCGCTATATATAGCCTATGGCATGAGCTATATATAGAGCAATTTTTCAAAGTTGGATAAGCTAATTTTTGCACTTTTCTTGCATGTGGCCCACTATTGGTACATGGCCCACTACTGGTGCTTTTACATTAAATATTTAAATACATATATAGGTTGATTTTTAATTTATAATAAATAATTATTTGTTCCTCTAAGGAAAAACAATCGAAGGTCACAGCCAATCGGGCGTCTCTTAGACAGATGATTTTCTGTTTTTTAAAATAATCCATCCTTAAAATGAGATTCTGGCTTAAAAATTATATACAATTTCCATGAAATTAATGTCCAGATCTTGTTTATTTATAGGAGAACAATTATTTAATTAATATGATTTAAGAACTCGCGTAAACGGAAGGAAGATAGTAAAGTAGAAGGGGATCGACAGAAGAGAGAAGAGCATTTTGAGATGTTTTTGAAGATGAAGCAGCGTCGAGCAAATGCCTAGACAAACTCGACTTCAGTCAACTATAAGAAAGATTCAATCCTGTTTTTATGTTACATACAACCACTACAAATTGATTTCCACCGCTAGTTTTTATTTATAATTTTTTTATTTTTTTTATTTTTTTTAATTATTCTCAAACACATAACTTTTATTTCATCTAAAAAGATAAACGTTTGTTTGTTTGTTTTTTTTTATAATATTTTTTTTGTATTTTTTATATATATTTTTTTTTTTTGGATATCTCAATAGAAAATAAATAAAAAAAAAATTTTTTTTATAAGGATTGGTGTGGCGAGGAGCACGTGGTCTAATGGGGTGCCCAACCGACCAGCATGGGTCGAGGAAAACAGCTAACAATAGACTAAACACTGAAAACTCATTCGCTACATTTGTACAAAAAGACAGAAGCCAAAGGACAGGAAAATTAAAAAAAAAATTAAATTAAATTAAATTTTTTTATTCTTTTTTTCTCAAAAATTTTGTTGAATTGCAAACACCAGTCTAGAGCACGACCACAGGCGCACACACAAAATCATTCATACGCAGAGCCCAATTCAAGCATCTCACAAAGAATGGTTACTCTTCAAGAGACAGATTCATACGCACACATAAAACACAGTTTATTAACAAATAGATCAAGGGATAATTACTTAGTTAAAAAGATAATAGATTTTTAATAGCCCATTGAATGAAATCAATTCCATATATATTTTTCCCTTTAGAAAAATTAGAAAATCCACGATTTTACTAAATTTAAGAAATAACTAAAAAATAAATAAAAAAAAAAAAATAATTATACAAGAAATATATTTCATTCTTTCTTTGGAGTAGAATAATATTTCACATTACTCAATTGTTATTTATAATCGTTTTACACTCCAAATTCAACTTTTTGCAAATCAAATTCACCTTTTTGTAAATCATATTCAACTATTTTCAAATCGAATTCACCTTTTTGTAAATCAAATTTAACTTTTTGCAAATCAAATTCAACTATTTGCAAATCTAATTCACCTTTTTGTAAATCAAATTCAACTATTTGCAAAGCAAATTCACCTTTTTATAAATCAAATTCAACTATTTGCAAATCGAATTCACCTTTTTGTAAATCAAATTCAACTATTTAAAAAGCAAATTCACCTTTTTATAAATCAAATTCAACTATTTGCAAATCGAATTCACCTTTTTGTAAATCAAATTCAACTATTTGCAAATCAAATTCACCTTTTTGTAAATCAAATTCAACTTTTTGCAAATCAAATTCACCTTTTTGTAAATCAAATTTTTATAGAAATAGTTTTCTTAAGCTTTTAAATATAATTAAAAAAATCAAATCAAAAGTAAATTTTTTATCAAGAAATTCAAGCCAGATGTATATGAAATTACTTAATTTAATTATAATTACGATTACAAATTCATCAAATATTTATCGATTTTATAATAATATGGGAGTACAGTTAGTATAAGAAGCCGCTAACATAGTGAACGACTTAATAGGTTTTAATTGGGATCGAATTTCGGACAGTCAGAAAAATTTTCAACTGGGACATAAATTCAAAGTGGGTCACTAAATACAGGGAACCCGCATGAAATTTCGAGCCCGAGGCCCAAAATCTGAAGCGGACCCATTATTATGGAATAAGTATGTGTTTTTATGAAGTGGAATAATAAAAAAATGCCTGGTCCGGACCCGGGACCCACGGGTGCACCTGGACCCCCTCTTGCAGGGCCTTTGGTGAGAGGCAAGGGGAAATCACGCCTGTGAACAATTTTTCCAGAAAACATACTATTGTGAGGATGCTGTACAATCTGCCTTGTAATCAGTATCCTTCGGAATCGAGAATGGCAAATGAAAAAAATATTAAGTAAGAAAACTATATAAATACTTAATAAAGTATACATAACTTATGAGTCGATTCAGAAATGCTCTGTAAAGGCTCCACCGATTAACTCTGTATAAATTGTATCTAGATACACCGGTGTAACTCTGTATAAATTGTATCTTTAATTACACCGGTGTAACTCTGTATAAATTGTATCTATAGTTACACCGGTAGAGCACTTACATCGGGTTTCAGAATCTACCAATTAATCTATAATTATAAAGATTGCCTCGAAATATAAACTCATCTATAACTTTTTAAATTCAAATTGAGATTAATCACCTTCAAAGAGGAATACACATTTTTGAAAGTTAAGTCGTTTGGAAGGCAATTCGTTTATAAGGCCATAAAACAACAATCGATAAAAATTGATATTATCTCCATAAGAAAGCAAATTTAGAAGAAATCAAAAGTAGGCTGCCCTACTGAGGAAAATTAAAGTAAGTATCAAAATTAACCAAATTTAAAAATTTTCCAAAAGTGGACTTGACCACATTGGCTTCTAAGCGATTCAGTTCATAGTCATCATATTTTCCTTTTTAAATTGATTAATCCCAATTTGAAGTTGCAAAGGTATCGATTTTCACTAAAACGTGGATTTTCGGGTTATTTTGAAAAGCTGTAGTTTGAAATTTTAGTTATGAGGGTATTTATTTTTTCATTACTTTTTATTTCAGAAATTGAAAGACTTATAATCTGGAAGAACAAATTTGTATAAAAACTCAATTCCCAAAAGGGTGAATTTGATTTGCATAAAGTTGAATTTAGAGTGCAAACCCTTCAGCTTTATTATATCAAAATCGGAAATATGTGATTAATATTTGGCATTTGTGTTTTTTAAAATGTTGCACATGCTCATGGATTATATTTAATGGTAATATATATGAAATCAATTATCACAGGGAGAAGTAACAGATGCTTCAAGGATATTTTATAATAACAAGTGTGTGTACTCAGTCGAGCGGAAATTTTGGACCATTTTTAACTTCTCTAGACAAATATTAACATTTAGACAGACACATACGTTCAATGATTAAAATAAATAAAAAAAAGAGACTAGCAAATCGGATTTTCCATCGTAACATTTTACTGATATTTCAAGACGGACGAACCATTTCTTGAACAGCCAGAAACAAATTGACTTGACACCCTTTAATGACTTCAATTCCACCCTTGAAGGCCAGGCAGCGAAAGCCTTTTAATCACCGTGCCCAGAAAGCGATAATTCTAAATCGATGAAAATCATAAAATTAAAATAATTTCCCATAGAATATTTTTTCACATTACATTCATTCAATTGACTAAGTTTCTGTAAGTTTCAATTACATACCTCTTTCATTCACACCAATATAATTAAATTTATATATATTTGAATATATATTTATAGATATATATATATATATAGATTTGTTTGATTCACCCATTCATTTATTATATATATATATGTATATTTTATATATAATCTTTTTAAATTCTATAATAGTCAAAATTTGTGGTGTGTTGTTTTGTACGGGCAAGCGCATAAAATATGATTGGTTTGCCGCCAACCCACTTGGGATTTGTCCGTCTTACGAATAATATGAACGCCCAATTTATATATACAGTAGAGTCTCACTAATCCGGCAAAATAGACAGTCACGTCCAATAATCCGGCACCCTCCGCCCGCGATTTGGTATCCATTTGTTAACCATATCGGGTGAGATTTATTTTATTTTATTTATTATGCATTTTTCTATACAATCCAGTAATCCGAACATTCCAATAATCCGACACCCCCTAGTTTTTAATAGTGCCGGATTAGTGAGACTCTACTGTATATATATATAGTAGGCTAGAATGATGTTTTGTTGCTTAAGATAGTATGATTTGAGCGAAGGCAAACGCAATGAGTCTTAATGTGTTAATCAAAATGGGCGTGAATGAAAAGTGAGAGAATTGTGCGCGCAAGAGACTAACGGAAGACAAATGAGGGGGTGTGAGACCAGCCAGTCTTGACTAACAGAGATGCGTTTTTATTCAGATGTTCATTTAGAGCCTTCTTAGAAAATATCGCCATTTTCATTTAACGGTTTCTCTTTAATGAGTGGGGGAAGGGAGATTAGTTTTTTTTTTTTTGTAACATTATACAGATATATTAATATGCCATTGTAATATTTAGATATCATATAAATTATACAGATAACTATAAATATCGTCTTTGAAATAAAATTTTTTCTCAAGAATTGGATTTATTCGTATTAAACTGTTGATATAATTATTTTATTAAAATGAGGTTAAATAATAGCATTTTTTTATTTTATCATATGCACATATATTTCCTACATTATTTACATACAATGGGCCCGTTTAGCGAACGTAAATTTGAGTTAAGCCGCTAAGAAACGGATTTTACTCAACTGTTGACTAAATGTTATTATAACTGTGAAAACTAACATCACATTTTTAGCTTATATATCATACATATTTGATTCGCAGAAATGACATTAAACACTTAATGAGAGTATTCCTACCCAAATTTACAAATATAAATAAGTTGCTTTGCACAGAGAACAAACTCATTTATTTTAGATTATACCATAGAATATTTAATACTAATCGTTCAATGAACATTTATAGTTGAAAGTAATCACAGTTTATCAGTTGTCGCTGCTTTTTATGTTGGCATTTTTGGGTTCGCTAAACGCAATTCATTTTATTTTTATATAATTGTCTGTTAAGCTGTGTTTTTATTAAGTCGAGTCTGTAATGTAATGCTCGTAGCATCCCAGCTTATACTATATGTTTGTGTTTGTTCTAAAAAACAAAAACAATAGCTTGTAAAACGCTTGAAGCTAGTATATCCGAATTCAATAAGTGAGTATTACATTACAGACTGGGCTCATCTAATTTATATGCAGCTTGATATCTTTTAAATTTCAATTATGCATCTTTGATTATTATTTCTATATTCAATGGGCATGTTTAGCGAGCGAAACAATTGAGTTCCTTATTGTTGTCTTTTGCACGTTTAGCGAGCGCAACAATAGACTTGTCTTTGCTCAACTGTTTCAACAAGACTTGCCTTTTGCTCAACTGTTGCAACAATAGACCTGTCTTTTGCCCAACTGTTGCAACACTAGATTTGTCTTTTGCTCAACTGTTGCAACAATAGACTTGTCTTTTGCTCAACTGTTGCAACAATAGACTTGTCTTTTGCTCAACTGTTCAGCAATAGACTTTTGCTCAACTGTTGTATTGACTTTGTCTTTGCTCAACTGTTGCAGCAATAGACTTATCTCAGCTGTTGCAACAACTGTCTGCCTCAACTATTATAACAATAAGTGGTGCCTTTGCTCAACTAACAACTAAACAATAACTGGAAAGCATTCAGTGTCTCTCTTACTTCTAATAACTAACTTTTTTACCTCATATATTATACATTTGTGAAAGGATCCCTTCTGAGAAGTTGTCATGATTACATTACTCTAAATATATATAGTTAATATATAGAATAAATTGACACAATCACTAACCATTCATAAACACAAAGATACAAATAATCACAACTTATCAAATTCTCTCCTTTTTATATTAACACTCTGCAATTCTTGTTCTCTCATATGATTCATTAAACAACTAACACACAATTAAATCTATATAAAATATATATTTTTGTATAATATAATTAATTAAATATATTTATTTAAATATAAATAAATAAAAACATTAAAAAAAATATTTAAAAATCCAAAGCTGAGATAAATATGACTCGGATAGATTATGTAAATTATTAACATGCAGTGAAACCATGATGTAAAATCAATTATTTTCACTGCTTCTAACTTAATATTCTACATGAGAACATGATTATCAACTGAATTCAAATAATTAAAGACAGTGTACACCTAAATTCAACATAGTTCTCCTCAGTTTCTTAAGTATTTTATTAAAGGTTTGTAGGTAGATAGAGATATAAACCTCAAATGTTGACATAACAACACCCAAGCCCTGCCACTGGTTCACACTCCGGGCGCTTTGGGTATAGTATATCTATTCATAAAATATCGACAATTTAACAAGAATAATATAATTTTCATTTGAATTTGTGCTTGCTCTTAGCTTTTTTTGTTTATAGATTATTTTCATTTATATATATATATTTTTTTATCTCTTTGTATATTTATATATATATATATTTAATTATATTCGATTTAGGTTTGTATATTTGTATATATATAAAAAAAAAGGTAAGGAGAGAAAAAGCTGGAATTTTTAATGAAAATTTCTTAATTGTTCTTCTCTCCTGGTTGGGCGTCGAAGCAGGGAAAGAAGAGAGGCAAGATGATGAATGGTTAAATGATAACGTCGCTTCTCCAAATTTTCTATGCTCATTGGATAAAACGATCGTTTCTGGAGATTCCTAAGAGAAATAACATACTTTACATATACGTGTAAAATATGTTAAACATTTGATGCGTAATAATATGGTTATTTATGTGTAAGGTTCATTTATATTCATCCGTGATTTTTTGTGGCGTTACGCCCCGCCTCGACGTTCCCACACTCGCCCGCACGCACCTGAAAAAAAGACAAAAAATATTAATTTTCATCTTAAAAAAATTAAACACTCATGGATGTCAAATTAAAAAAATGAAAAGTTAAAAGCATAAAATTTTTAGAAAATAATTTATTCATAAAGAGAAACAAAAAGTTGTCCTCTAGCGATGCAAAATAAACATACACATATATATAAAAAATATATAATATATGTATATATAGAATTAGAACAAAAGTAATCACCCTGTTAGGCATATAAGAAAAATAATCGCGATCTTTGCTGTATTTTGTTTAATTAAAAACTTTGTTCTGCTGGCGAAATTTATTTATTTAATCCATTATAGATCAAGAGCCCACGACGTAGACCTTCGTTATTTTATAAAAGCTGAAAGTTTTCTGTGCATATCCCCTATACATATGAGAACGACCAGCGACTATAGAGTTTGAGTTGTGATTTTTTGCGAGTAACAGAACATAAAATTCTTTTCTAAAATAGTACTTTAAATTTGTTAAAGTATAAAGCTCAATTTTTATATTTTCTTCGGGATAACTTTAGAAATCTCGTCATCCATTGCCGGACACTTGACGTTTGCCACCCCTGCCAGACACCCCTAAACTTTCTTTTTGATTTTAAGTCGATTCTTCCACGTTTTCAGTAGAGGTTGCCATTAATAGTCAAAACAACAAAAATGGAATGCAATAAGGTTATTCCTCTAGTATTAGATAAGAATAGATTGTTATTTTTGATTTTAAGACGATTCCTCCATGTCTTCTGTGGTATAATAATAACCGAATTGTCAAAAATCTATGTAAAAACCATTAAAACTGTCCGCCTATTGAGGTAACATTTTTTTATAGGTCACCAAGTAACATATATAAAATTTATCTTTTATATTACAACGAAAGTATAATTATAATTTATTAAAGTTTAGGGGTGTATGGCAGGGGGTAGCAACTGTCATAAGTGTCCGGCAATGGATGACGAGATTTCTAAAATTATCAGAAAATATAAAAAGGGCTTTTAAATACAACGAATTTAAAGTACTATTTTATACACCTTTGTACCTATTTTCTGTGCTCACAGCCCAGATCCTATAGTCTGGTAGTCGTTCTTTTTACCTGTAGGGACGTAAGCTTTTTTTTATAAATAACGAGAAGCAATCGTTGGGCTATTAGAATTTATTCCAGCAAGTCGAGAAAATGATATCGGCCAGTGGCCGCCGCCAGAGTTGATGAGTTGATTTCAAGGTCGCTTAATCTCCTACGTTTTGGTGATTTGCTCTGGCCGACCAGATCACCCGATTTAACCGTTCCAGACTTCTTTTTATGGGGTTTTTTTGAAGTCGCGGGTTTACGTCAACAAGCCTCAGACTCTTGAAGCCCTTAAGGAGAATATTCGCCAGGAATGCGAGAGAACCTGTCGCCCGAAGTTCTGGCAAGAGTGGAAATTAATAAAACGGGCCCGTATGGTCATCAACTCTGGCGGCGGCCACCTGACACTGTGCTTTTCACGGCTTGATGGAATAATTCTAATGGACATTCACAAGCAGAGACAAAGTTAAAAATACAGCAAAGAACATCAGGTGGTCCCTGTATAGCGTTTTCAATAGAATTGTTTATTATATTATTTAACTGAAGGTTTTCTACATTTTATTCGATCGCGACTCTAATGTAGGAATTTTTATTAAATATTGGTAGAAAATAATATTTGAACTTATATATTTCTAACTTGAAATAATGATATTAGTAATTTTAATTTTCTCATTAATATATCAAAGAATAATTGATACGTCAACAAAATTATTTTGACCGCGCTGATTTGAAAAAAGATATTTTTATCTCGCGAGACTACTGCGGATTACGCTATTGGAGTCTGCGGAGTATTAAGTCTGGACCAAAGAGAAAAATATCTTTTTTTCAAATCAGCGCGGTCAAAATAATTTGTTGATCAATTGCTGTGCATTAATGAAGAATAAAATTATTTATTATTTATTTGTTTGAGACTATAGTTTCCAAGGCCTTCATCATAGTCTTTTTTTTTAATTATAAATATTATTTTTCATGGGGTCAGTATCGCATGGATATTGAAAATTTTTGTTCCTTACTTAGCCGAAAGCCAATTAGAATTAAAAAACAATTTTCAGGTTTTTTAATTCTAACTGGCTTTTTTTCGGTAGGCAAACATTTTTCAATAATAATTAAAAAAATTGTCATGATGAGGGCCAAGCCTATAGTCTCAAACAAATAAATATTATATATACATTTTTTTTGTTTAGGTGAAAAACAACCCCTCTAACATATAATTAAAAATATTCCATTCCATTTAATAGATGACACCATCTTATGATTTTCTGAGAAAATTTGAATCTATTATCATCGGCAAATTGAAATCTTTCAAATATATATACATATATGGTACATACTATATATTTGATATATATGTGTGTATGTTTATTTGGATCAAGCAGAGGACAACCTCTTTGCTTCTCTTTATGAATCAAACAACTCTGCTACTCTCGGCAAAATAAAAACTTTTCAATTAAAGAATTTATTATAAAAAGGCCATATAGTAGAGGCACCTATTGATGACATGCACCTAAGAATGACAATCTACAAGAAAAAATGAAAAAATAACTCATTTTAAAATTTTAGTCAATTTTCTTTTAGCTAAGTTAACTTAATAAAAGAAAATAGGCTAAAATTATAACATTCGAATTGTTTGATATATTTAATTTCATGCAATGGTGTAGATCAGGGGCTCAAACTTTTTAGAGATAGGGCCACATGGGAACATTGAAAACTATGGGCGGGCCGGATATAACATATTATAAGAAAATTATATTAATAATATGCAATTATATGGCATTAATATTTATTATAGTGAATATTTGTGAATTAATTATGTAGTGGGGGGGGGGGGGGATGGAAAAGTTTCAACGGTAGTTGCCCCTCGGGCCGTAGGGACTCTGGTGTAGATGTATGCATAGACTTGGGGAGGAAAACCTGGCCCGGGAGGGAAAGTTCTACGGGCCCCAAGTTAAACAAATATATATAATTAAAGCCAAAATAATAATTTTATCAGTAAAAATGTTTCTTATTTTATAAGTATAGTGAAACCCCTCAAATCCGAACCCCGGAAATCCAAACGCAAAAAAGAGAAACATTTAACAATTATGTATATATTCTTCATTATAACCTTATTTTAAGTACATAATTAGTTGAAAAATTAACAAAGTACAGTTAGCATATCTAAGAAAGTGTAAATGTGTTTACATACTTATGTAATCCAGGATTTAAAAAAGGTAAAAGTTGGTTATTGAAATTCCTTAGGTTAATCACTTTGAAAAAACAATGAAATAATAATAGAAACACACAAAATATCACTTGATATCAGTTATCTTCAATTGTCGAAGCTGCTTTCGGCTAATCCGAACAAATTGAAATTCGAACAGGCTACAGCACACATACAGTTCAGGTTGAGGATTTCACTGTTTTAGAATTAACAGTTATCAAACCCAGAATATACTAAAAATAAAGTTTAACTGTCGCCTTTTTCAATTTAAACGGGGGCCTTTCAAAAAAGGGGCCAGGTAGAATAATTGCCAAGGGAAAAAATATATTTAAAAATGATTTTTCTCTATATATTTTGCTAGAAGTAATCAAAAAAATGAGCATTTTTTTGGTGGTCATCTGCCACAACAACCACTCCACTTTTCTTTTTAAAACAAATCAATAATAAAATTAAATCGTTAAAGCCATTACTAGGGAGATTTTAATTTTCGAGACCATCGTAATATATACTTTCACTTTATTATTAATGGAAGAAAAAAAATGAACCCCAAAAAGAGATAACATTTACCATGATATTTCGTAGTCATTAAATTGTATGTAAATGAAATTAGAAATTTTTAATTGGATATATAGAGAAGAGACTTACATGATTTGGGGATCACAAGAGTTCATACTGTCGCAAATGCATGCGTTGAATGATGTCCCTACAGTCATTAAATACACGCCGTATATTTTCAGTGTCAACAGCACAGGTAAAGTGAGGATAACAATAATGTTTGCCGTCTCCACTAGCAGTGTACAATTAGCAAAAACAGAAAAATGAATTATAAATATATACATAGGAACCAATTATTTTATGTTTTCAAAAGAAATTACAGAGCTCAACAGAACTCTCCATTGTTATGAAAGATAAATAAAAAGAGGTAACATAGATACTATTCAAAATATTGTTTTATAAGAAAAAGTAAAGTTTATATTTACTTTATTCTTGTATGAATGCTTATTTATTTTTTAAGGGTGAAGATACAAGAATATGCAAAACCATGAGCATAGAAATTTCTGGGATTGTGATTAAAATAGAGGTTACTTATGGAGGAGGTTGTGAAATGATTGAAGGTTTTAGTTTCTTGCAAAGATGAAAGCGGAAAGAAAGAGTTCCGGTCTTTAGAAGTCATAGGGATAAACGAAAGAGAAGACAAGAGGTTTCGGGCATTGTGATTGGAATTGAGTTTATTTATGGAGGAGGTTATGAAACGATTGAAGGCTGCGTTTCGCACAAAGATGAACGCGGAAAGAAAGAGTTCCGGTCTTTAGAAGTCATAGGGATAAACGAAAGCGTATACAAGATGTTTGAAAATTGTATTTGCACCTTTCGAAATGTGGTGCTAAAGAAGAATGATGAACATCAAATGGATGGATAAAATTACAAATGAAGAAGTTCTTGGAAGAATCGGAGAAAGAAGAACTTTGTGGAAGAGTCTGAAGAAGAGAAGAGGTCAGATGATGGGGCATACACTGAGACATGAGGGACTGCTTAGGGATATCTTGGAAGGGGAGGTGGGAAAGAAAAGGGGAAGGCCCAGATTAGAATATTTCAACCAAATAATTGGTGATATGAGATGCGAGACATTTAGAGAGGTCAAACAGCTGGCGGGGGACAGAGTCGAGTGGAGAAGGGTGGTTGCATCAAACCAGTCTTAGGACTGTATACTCAATGATGATGATACTGACTTGATCTCTTTAGAACAAATGCCATTATAGTATCTATATTAAGGGTTCTTTACTGGGTGAATGAATGGATTGAACTAGACAAGGAAGAATCTTCATTTAGTTTTATTGCTCAGTTCTGAAATGCATCCAAAGTGTTCACGCTTAGAGAACCCTCACAGATGCAAGCCATATTATAGGGTTGAATTTGAGCCTAGTATAGGTTAAGATCAGGGAAGGGAAATGGAAAACCAGCCTTGCGAAAAATTTTCCCAGGAAAATTACAACGGAGAGGATACTCTCCACAGTAATTACCAACGCTCGGAATCGCAAGCATGGGACTTGAAGAAGATAGGGTAAGAAGTTGAAAAAGCGTTTGATTCTGAATAGAAAGCAGAGCTTACATGCAGCAGTTTTTTTTATAGAAGTAATGTGGTCATTCCAAGAAATTTCAGAGCCCAGATTGACATCCAGCATAAATATTTTATCACAAAATTTCAATGAGTTCGAATCAAAGGATATGTCAGGAAGGTTCCTATCGACGCGCCTAGAAATTAGACAAATTTGGGGTTTTACCCAGGGGTGGTTTTAGGAATTTTATTTTAGGTAGAAAAGATTTTGCTTATAGCTTCTTTATTATATATAGGCTTAGTTGTTAAATAGTGGGTGCACCCGTACCCCATAAATGACCACATCATAATATAGAAACTTTAAGCACTAAAGGTTTTTAAAAAACACCAAAAAAAACAAAAAGATTGAAAAATCGAAAATTCCATTATTTGAAATATCACTCTAAAATTAATATTTTTTTATTATGTTGAGATGTTGATTGTGATAGGAATAAACAAAGCAATGATTAAGTTGAAATAAAAATAATTATTTTGAAAGTTGTTTGCAATAAGAAAGGAAATTTCAATTAATTAAGTATTTTTTACAAAAACCTTCTTTTCCTACCCGATAAAGCCACTGGTTTTATTCATATTAAAGTTAACTAAGTTAAGAGATCACTAATTTTTAAGTCTATATAAATCTAAATTAACCGAAGAACGTGATTGTATTGCAAGGATTGTGAGTTATGGAGGGTACTATCATTTGTGTAACAATGAATTGGGTTGGAGGACAAACTTAAAAAGTCATTAATTTAGATAATGGAGAGTATGGGGGAAATGACCGAAGCCAGAAAACTCTGGCATTAGTATAGAAGGAAGAGGATGGAATTATTTGTAGCAATGAAGTGTACCAAGTGACTAAATACCTACCAATTTGACAATATATATATTTTTTTTATAATAAACAAATAAAAATTGAAGTAGTTTTTGGAGACGGACTGATAAGTGAATTGACTTAGATTTTGATTAGGCAGTCCAAAGTTCAAAAAAGAGAGATTTATAACTATATTTTTTTTAATTCAAAACCGACGTTTCGGAGGTTTATCCCTACTTCTTCAGGGTTTTGAAAGGTCAGTGAAGGAAATCCAATCTGAAATTTTCCTCTGTCTCCTCTTTTAGGGGCAGTTGTATGTCGGTTGGTAAATTCTTTGTAAAAGTTGACAAAGGGTAAAACCTTAGAATTCACCTTGTGCCCGGCGGGATGGCCAATCAGATGAAAGTGTGTGTCAAATTTTAAGTTTCTTACAAAGATGAAAGCGGAAAGAAAGAGTTCCGAAGTCATAGGGATAAACGAAAGCGTAGCCAAGAGGTTTCGAATGTTTGAAAATCGTATATTAATGACTTGAACTCTTTAAAACAAAGGCCTTATAGTATCTATAATAAGGGTTCTTTACTGGGTGAATGAATGGATTGAAGAAAATCCAATCTGAGATTTTTCTCTGTCTCCTCTCTTAGGGCCAGTTGTATGTCGGTTGGTAAAGTCTATGTAAATGTTGTCATCAAAATCCACTTCAATAAATTCAAATTTTTAATAGTACAGTAGGACCTCGTTTATCCGGACTAAGTGGGACCAAAGGCAAACAGGTTAATCGAAAATCCGGATAATCACCCTGAAGAAGGTCGGTTTTGAATTAAAAAAGATAGTTATAATTATTTCTCTTTTTTTGAACTTTGGACTGGCTCATCAAAATCCACTTCAATAAATTCAAATTTTGAATAGTACAGTAGAACCTCATTTATCCGAACTAACTGGGACAAAAGGCAAACAGGTTAATCAAAAATCCGGATAATCAGGATATATGGGTAATAAAAACAAAACAAATCCTCAAATTTATTTCGATAAAAAACATGTTTATATCAAAATTACATAGAATTGTTTAAGAAATGAAATTATAATTACATTCTTGCTATCAGAGTTAAAAATTATTATCTATGTGAACATTTATTAAAATAAAATGTCTACAAATCCGATCCGGATAATCCGGAGAAATGAGGGCCGGATAAACGAGGTTTTGCTGTACTTTCAAAACATAAATATAGGTATTATTTATTTATTTTTTTTGTTTATTCTATATAATTAAAAGACATATATCTATGATACTTACAAGGAATTCATCCCGAATAAAGTACTTGGCCCGGATGACTTCGTTGTCATCGCCAGGCTGGACATCAGCATCAGTTGGTGTCTGATAAAGAGTAAAGTCGGCAAAATACTCTTCAAGTCGAGATTTTCCAGCACGGATCTTTTCTGCCAGTAAATCTTGCTTATTCAAAAAGAGAATGACGGAAATATTTCTCAACCATCTGCAAAAAAATAAAAAAATATTTACTAATAAATACTTCAATATTTAAATTTAATCTTTACACGTGCTAAAAATTAATATTTTTTAAAATAATTTAAATGATTAGTAGAATAAATGGTCTTAGTTTTATTATATAAATAATAATCAAATTTAAATATATTTTTGAGCTTGGGGTGCATTAGATTTTTTTTCCAAATTTTAAGGCTTCCAGTAAACTATATACTAAAGATGAAGGCGAAATTTAATCTAATAAAATATAAAATATTCACATATGTATAATTTATATACTTATTTACATCAAGCTAAAGACGCACTCTGCTTGATTTATTTCTTATAAATTAAACAAATATACTTGTCTTTGCAAAATACCTTCCAAGGTCTAAATTTCTTGTTGAGATTTTTTGGTGGTCGGGTTCATGAAATATAAATTTTTTTTGGACTGGAATTAGAAACGAGAAAATTTTAACTAATTTTATAATTTCACTTTCGTTGGCCCATTCTTCTTCTTTAAGTGCCATATCAGGTCTCCCTAATGTTTCGGCTCCTCTCCACATATACCTGTGCTGAGTGTGTTTAGCTTTTTTACACAGATATACGGGACCTACTTTTTAATGCCGGTTCCGAACAGCTAGTTTGGAGAGGGTATTAGGCAATTATACTCTTGGTAGGTTGCCATTGCTTTCCAAGAGGCGGCTGCTGCAAATATCTGCCGAGACTCAGTCTCGAACCAGCATACTTCAGCCCAGCGGCCCGACACTCTAACCACTGACCTAAAGTCGCGCATTATAAATTGAAAAACTAAACCACCATGGGAGCTTCAACCCGAAAGATTTTTCTATCTCTTTAAATAGTTTGTTTTTAATTATTAAATTAATATTTTTTCAAAAATTATAAGTATCAGTCTTGAATAAATATTGTAATGAAAATGCTGCAAATTATAATTAGTATTGAATATTGTAAAATATTTATAATGGTAAGATATATTCAGAAGTTTCAATAATTGTTGTATAAAAGCAAAGGTTGCTAATGAATCTAGGAAGTGCAAAATGAATGAATTAACATATATTTATCAAGTAGTCCCAGTTATATAGTTGAAAGACAAGCGATATACTATGCTATCGAATTCTTTTGGCTATTAGCAATACAAAATTAAAAATTACATCCTATACAGCAGTGGTTCTCAACCTTTTATTAGTCGCGCCCCCTGAAAATCCGAAAGTATATTAGCGGCCCCCTTAAAATCCTAAAATATTTTCGCGCCAAGTACCCCCCCCCCCCCCACCACCATTAGGTAACATACTCGTAATTACTCACACAAAAAAAATTCTCAAATGTAACAATAATTCATGTTGAATACACTCCACTAATTTGTCTATTCGCACTTCAATTGCGTTACTTTTAAAGCTATTCGCATGCAAGAGTCTGTTCGGAGTCGATTACTTTGCTTTGTTTTAATATTGACCATTGTGAAAAATCCCTTTTCGCACAGATATGTGGAAGCAAAAGCCAATAAATGTTGTATGGCGATGATGAACAGGTGTGGATATTCCTTCCGAATATGGATCCAAAATTGTACAAATTTTTTTTCTTGATAAGTGAATTCAAACTTTATCAATTCAATCAGAGTGTCATCGTGGGTTCCTTGTCTTCATTTGAACACCACATCTGTTTCAAATGGCTTACATACCTCAAAACAGCATCTAATTATTATAAAAAATATTTACACGGTTTTTTTAACTTGTAATTTTGTCTGTCTGTCTGTTTGGGCCAAATTTACTTATGCGCTCAACGTTTTCATTTAGTTTAACCATATTTAAGAATATTAAGATGTCATTAAATTCAAAGATATAAAAACTTAAAAAATTCTAATATTTTCGCGGCCCCCCTGTTAAGAATCGCTACTATACAACATATAAAATCAAATTCTTTAGAATCATAATAACGTTAGATCAATGGAATACGTTTCTTGAGTGTATAAAACTGGTTTATTAACTAGAAAAGTTCAAATTTTTTCAACATAATCCGAGAATTTATTAATTAAAATTAAAGATTAGACTCAAAAATAATTTAATTGCTAGTCAGTCACACTTTGTTGGGTGTTAGAGGTTTGTTCATACATAAATAACTTTATTAACTAAAGAATAAATAAATATTTTATCTATCCACAGCATTAAAAATTATACACAAGTAGATTTTGAAAAAATACATTTTTATTATATCCAAACGCCTCCCACTCGATTGCGAACCCAAAGGTCGAAAATAATTTTCTTCTTCAATCCAGGGCGCAACCACAATGAGGCCGCTTCGAAAGACAATTATAAATTAAATTAAATTAAATTAGGGAAAAAGATTTTTATATAATAGACAAAAGGATCAGCCGGGATTCGAACCCGGGATCTTCGCATGTGCGCTGCGATGCCTTTATAAGAGCCTTAGCTCTGATCCTCTCGGCCACTGATCGCGATCGAGTGGGAGACGTTTGGATATAGTTTAATTAGTCAAGCTAACTACAGAGCTGCGAAAAATGGACGAGGAAGAGATTAAAAGATTAAATAAAAATGAAATTCCAAATTCATATAGACATTAGGTATCAGCTTGGATTCGGGGATCAGTGGCGGAGAGGATAAGAGCCTTAGCTCTTATAAAGTCATAGCAGTGTACATGCGAAGATCCCGGGTTCGAATCCCGGCTGATACTTTTGTCTATAATTTAAAAATCTTTTCTTCGTTCCCTAATACATTTGTATATTTCTTTTATATAGTGGCGTTTCAGAATTTTTTAGGGAGGGGGGCTGCCTTCTTGCAACTTTATACAGGTATTTTTTAAAGTATATATTAACAAATTTAAATGTTAAAATACAATTTTTGAATTATTTGATACTAGGAACAAGGAACCAGGAGAATCGAACTCACTTCTTCGGAATCCGATGAAGAAAAGCTGGGGTCAAATATTTCAAAAATTTTAGATTCGAACACAGTTCTTAGGAATTTGTAGAAGAAGAAGTGGGTTTGATTCACACGTTAAAATAAGATTGTTTGAATTATTTGACATCATGGATCATTCATTATTTTATAAAAATATTTACTCGAGAGGGATAAGCCTGAAGGTGTACATAATTCGAAACTAAAAATCTACGAAAAATGGATATTTTACGAAGTTTAGCAACTATAGATTAAAGAAGAAGACAAAGTTGAAGTAATTTAAATTTAAGTATGGAAGAAAAGATAGAAAAGTTTTCATAAATGGAATAAATTTAATAATATTTCTTTATATGGATTTATTTTTTTAGATTGTAACTCTATCAAATCGAAAATATAAAGGGTATAGTGAGATTTCCGGGGAGATCATTTGTATCTTCATAACTATGCTAATTTTAATATTATAGCTATTAACTGCGAAGTTCGCTTTCTGGGGGCCTCTTGCTAACCAGGGAGTTCCTCCTCTTGACTACAGGCTGCTCAAAACTCTTCTAAGCAAGCATTTACGTCTTAAAAATAATCTCAATAAAAAATTTCAAGCTTCAATAATTTCTGAGAAATCGTGAAAACGTATTTTTAGTGGTTTTTCCTTGTTAGATCCCTTTAAAATCGGAATTTCTCAAAAACCGTTCTTAGCATGCATTTACCCGTTAAAAGTAAACCCGCATACGAAATTTGGTTAAAAGTAACCTCAATATAAAATTTTAAGAGTTACCATCTTTAACAATTCACGAGAAATCGTGATGAAACCGGATTAAAACGTGTTTGTAGGGATTTTTCTTTCCTTCTTACACCGCTTTAAAATATGCATTTTAAAAAAAACCTTCTCAGCATGCACTTACAAAGTAACATGCTTACGAAATTTCGAGTTTCTAGCCCCAGTTACTAAGAAATGGTGTTGCAGCAAAAACCTGTTTTTTAGTAAGAACGGGTTCTTACTAGTTAAAACGCGTTTCACTGTATAACTTTGTGCCAACTAGAGTTTACTGATGTTGGGTGAGTTTGGTTTAAAGGTCTAGAATCTTCATTTTTGACCTCCCGCCTCATTGAGGTTGTTTATTTTCAAAAAATTTTAAACGAAAATGTCAAAAATTACATCCTCTACAACTTTGCTTCTAATTTTTGACATTTTTGTTTAAAATATACCCAAAATGAGGCGGAAGGTCAAATTCTAGACCTTTGAACCAATCTCAACCATCATCAGTAAACTCTAGTGGCCACAAAGGTATTCAGTGAAACGCGTTTTAACTAATAAGAACCCGTTCTTACTAAAAACGGGTTTTTACTGTAACATATATATATATACTAAAATGAAACCGATATTTTAGATTTTTTCTCTCGGTTGCATCCCCTTTAAAATTTTAATTAAAAAAAACATTTAACAGCAAGCATCTAGGTTCTAAAAGTATCACACAGGCTAAATTTAAAGTTTCTAGTTCAAGTAGTTTTAAACCGAGGGGTGAACCGCGATTGGAATTAGGTGTGCACGTCTTTGGAATTATGTTGGAATTAATTAGATAATGCCCCTTCATTTATTGTCTTCTACTTGGAAATGAAAGTGGAAGTGGTAGGTGTACACGATATTAGGTCGCGGTTCACCCCTCGTTTTAAACTAATAGTGTTGAATGTATAATGAGTGGTATTTGAATTTGATCTATATAGATTATTATGAGTATAGTATATGACAGACCTGTTGTTCCAAATGCTTTTAAACAGATCAAGGGATTCTCTTAATCGATTTTGTGTTGGATCTTCACGCAAAACCATGTTATAACTGCTGCATGCTGTGACAAAGATTATGGCAGTAACGTCATTAAAGCATTGAATCCACTTGCGCCGCTCGTCACGTTGGCCGCCTACGTCGAACATGCTGTTAAACAAGAAAATCAATCAGTCAAGAAAACAATAAAGGGTACAGAGCAAAGGGAACATTGTATAGGCGCAGTGAAACTTACTGGAAGTTAACTTTGTCGACCTGGAATTTGGTCTCAAAAATACCTGACGTGAGCACTCGACACCGAAGAATATCTTGCTCTGTTGGTGTGTAATCGTGTTGCTTGATAATATGGACTTTATCCAAAAAACTGAAAAGAAAAAAAAAAGAAAAAATAAATAAAATGAAAAGAAAAATATATAATAAAAAATAGAAAATTAGTATAAAGAAAGAAAATTAATAGCAAAACTTTTAATATTTATTCGTTTCTGTTAATAAATATAAAAATTATCTATATATTATATGTTATAGTCAAAGTGTAAACATAGTCAATGTACACACTCACTAGACAATGTATAGATCGACTGAAGTTTATATTATAACTGTAAAATATATATACACCGCGGTTCAAAAAAGTGGAACACTTGAAAAATTCGGATTTTTTTCAGGAAAATTAATAGCAGAACTTTTAATATTTAATCGTTTCTGTTAATAAATATAAAAATTATCTATATATTATATGTTATAGTCAAAGTGTAAACATAGACAATGTACACACTCACTAGGCAATGTATCGATCGACTGAAGTTTATACTTTAACTGTAAAATATATATACACTGCGCTTCAAAAAAAGTAGAACACTTGAAAAATTCGGATTTTTTCAAAGAAATATCAAAATATGTATTTTTTATTTAAATTTTTAGTACATTGTATACATGTAGTATTATTTTTAAACAATATCAGAATGAATAAAATGTTTTAAAGTTATTATTTTTTTTTTTTTTTTGATTTTTTAAGTTAATTGAAAAAATCCGAATTTTTAAAGTGTTCTACTTTTTTTGTAGTGCAGTATATAATCCAAATATGTCTGATTTGTCCGTCGGTTTTTTTGTAATTCCCGAATACTTAGAAGGTCGAAATTCAGCACACACATTCCTTGGCACCAAAATTTGACGAGAAAAATCTAATATTAATTATTTTCTATTTAATAAACTAATTATTTATAAAAATATTAATTTAAATTAACACTCCTACACCACCTCTTCGAATTGAATTGAATTTGAACGCATTTGTAATTTCTAATTGCTTTTAGCCGAATAAAATTTTTAACTACATTTTATAATATTTTTCATAAATTTCTTTAAAAATTTTTTTATCTATTTTATTTTAAACGTTTCGTTGTCGCTTTAAAGAGCATACCCCTTGGAGATAGTTAACTAAACATACACTACAAACTAATTCTAATACAGTGACTCTTTAAAGTAGAAAAAGTGCTAGCTGATCTATAATTAAACACTTTGATTGCCGAACAAAAATTAAGGGCCCCCCCCCCCCCCCCAACAACAATATTCATGAACAAGAATACTTTTGTAAAAGATGAAGTATATATTTGAAATACTGTAGTATTTTTTCCTTTATTTTTTCAACCAATAACTTTAAATATATTAATTAACATCTGGAGATTGAGAGAAAAGCCAAATGACGTATATTTTAAATGAATTGAATATAAGAAGTAGGAGGAATGTTTTTCAAATGAGAAACAATCTTTATAAATGAAATTCTTAGAAGTTAGCCAAGTATTCATATCCTGTCACTTGTTTACATAATTCATCTAAATAAAATAAAATAATATCCGCAGTTTTTCAATTTTCGGGTTGGGTTCACAGTGATTACTGATATTAATAAAAAATGTTTAAAATACTTTTTTTTCAATTAATTTCGGGCAAACATCCACAGGTACTTTCGAGACAGATCTTGAAATTTTTTTCTTTTTCTTTTTACGGCTAGTTGTTGCACCTTTTAGGTCCATATTAATATCATTAAATAAAAGAGAGACTTAAATGGAGGTTGGAGGTTTGCGTCAAACCAGTCTTAGAACTTGATTACTTTATGATGAAGTTTTATTGTATAGGGAAAATAAAGTAAAATAAATAAATATATGAGAGAAAGGCAAGTATATGGCGAAGACTCGCCAGATTGAAAAGATTTTGTTTTGCCGAGAGTAGCAGAGATGTTGATTGATAAAGAGAAATCAATGAAGTTGTCCTCTGCTTGATAGAAATAAAGATATTTTATAATTAAAATAAATACAAATCTTTTAAAAAACAATCCTCAAACGTTTAATAAAATTGTTTTTTAAAAGATTTGTATTATGTTAATTATAAAAAACAATCAATAATTTTTTCATATTAGTATACTAGCTGGGATGCCCGCCTTTGGCTATGTTTAATTGAATCAAGCAGAGGGCCACCTCATTGATTTCTCTTCATGAATCAATAACTATAACATAACATAACTATAACTATGCTTCTCTCAGCAAACTACATCTTTTCAACTATATTATATTGTTAGATATTGTTGTTATATATTGTTTGATTTGAAATTGTATTGTTGTTATATATGGTTATATATTGTTATTATATTGTTGTTATATATTGTTTGATTTGAAATTGTATTGTTGTTATATATTGTTAGATATTGTTATTGTATTGTTGTTTGATTTTATTTGAAAATTTACGCTTTTGGTTTTCAATTTAGAAATCTCAATCTGATATTTAGATGTTAGTTTTTTGACATCGAAAATGAGCAGCATTGGAAGCTTGGTTTAATGACATTCAACCTTTGTTCTCTCCTTCTGTTATGAATAGAAATGCAAGGTGAAGTTGTAATTTTTTCACGTGATGGGATCGTATCTACTTCGCCCTTGAGACGCCACGCATGCCAACCATCATCTTTCTCACTTCTTGGTTTACAAGTGTCCATGTCTAGGCGACATACGACCTGAGACCTGAGAGATCCTCAGAAACAAGATATCTAACAGACACTCTAGCCTCTAGCTAGAGACTATACAATGCATTTTTCTCAACTTGAAGAACAAGTTTAAGCAATCATAAAAATACATTTATATGATACCGATCCAGGAAAAGTTAAAAGTGAATTGTTTCAGCTTCTGGATTTTTATAAATTTAAGGAAAATAAACCGGCCAAGTGTGAAACAAGATTTCCGTACCTCATAACTCCCAAATTACGTGGGATATTAAATTAGTTTTTATTTGAATTTGATAAAGAGGGAATGAGTGAATTTATAATTTTTGTTTATAATTTTAAGTAAAGGCCTTTTTTAAACTAGGACATATACAAAAACCACCTAAAAACGGCCAACCTCACTCTCTCACTTCATCATTTTTAATAGAAATATATTAAAAAAAATTAAAACTAATTTTATTTATAGAGATCTTTATAGGGTTACCTCACACTCTATGATAAAAAAATATTTTTTATTTTGGACACCACATACAATTCGACCCTTCCTATTATAATCATTCGGTTAAAGGTTAATGCAATTTTTGATTTACGGGGGAAATGAATACCCATTTAAATGATAAATTTCAAGTATTAGTTCTATATAATTTAATAGTTAAATAAATGTTCTGACACACTGACAGATATTGCAATAGGGTCTAGTTTTACTTTTTTAATGGAATCTTAAAAATCTAGGATTCAGGCTTATTTGAAAAAAAAAAATAGTCGGTATGATAGGGTGACAATCTGTAGTTCTAATTTAAGATTAGGTATTTTAAGGTATATAATATATCCGCATTGTTATCAAAAATCAATGGCCCAAATTAAAATCCATAAATTTATCCGCTCTAAATAATATTATATAAATATCTAAAATTGAGAAATATAGATAATAAAAAACTTGACAACTTCGTAAAATAAAAAAAATCTCACAAAATTTAATCTATTTTAGAAGTTTAAAGATTTTTAAAGGATGGATTCTAATAACAAATTATATAGCAGATTAAAGATTATATATGTCATTTCAAGATATAAAATGAAGTGATCTAATGAATGTTTAAATGTTCATTTAAAAAGACATAAAAGTTAGAGGTCTTTAAGATAATCAGAGGGTCCGAAAATGTATAGTTGAGGTATAGTAGCTCCAAAGACAATTTTTATCTCGTCCCTTTCCTTTTTGATATTTATAATAGCTACATTTGTAAACCGATGATACAGGACTAGTCCACTGGGTGAGAATCATGGCGAGTTGTGTGGTAGGAATTAGCTATGGACCCCCGATAGGGTTTTCTTTTTTCAGTAAAGCTTAAAATTTAGCAGTATTTCAAAAGATATACATTTTATGATTGTTGATTTGCATCAAACAGAGGGCATCCATCCTCTTTGATTTACTCTCTCGGCGAGGAGCCAAATATACATAAAAAATAGGCTTTTTTTAACCAAAAGCAATCAAAAATACTTTGCTTCGTTAGTTCGCACGAAAATGCAATTTATATATTTACTGCATTTTAAGTACAGGACTAGTCCACTGGGTGAGAATCATGGCGAGTTGTGTGGTAGGAATTAGTTATGGGACCCCGATAGGGTTTTCTTTTTTCAGCAAGCACACGATAAAGCTTAAAACTTGCAGTATTTCAAAAGATATACATTTTATGATTGTTGATTTGCATCAAACAGAGGGCATCCTCTTTGATTTACTCTCTCGGCAAGAAAATCTTTTCAATTTTAAACCAAATATACATAAAAAAAATGGGCTTTTTTTAAACCAAAAGCAATCAAAAATACTTTGCTTCGTTAGTTCGCTCGAAAGTGCAATTTATATATTTACTGCATTGTAACTGGTACTGCACATTTACCATAAAGATCGTTAAAGAGTACTTTTCTAATTATAATACCACTTTTATAATTTTCCTGAATAGTTGAAACTTATTCGCGGAATACTAGGATTCAAAAACCACTGCACAAAGAGAAACAAAGAGGTTGTCCTCTGCTTGATGCAAATAAACATATACACATATATATCAAGATGATATATCTGTATATATATTATTTATTTGTTTGAGACTATAGTTTCGAAGACTTGGTCTTCATCATCAGTCTTTCTTCAATTATAAATGTATTTCATGGAGTCAATATCATATGGATATTGAAAACTTGGTGTTCCTTCGTCACTGGAATGCTAGGAACTAACAAAGACATATATATAAGAAAGATATATATGTGTATATGTTTATTTGCATCAAGCAGAGGACAACCTCTTTGTTTCCCTTTGTGAATCAACAACTAAGCTACTCTCGGCAAAACAAAAACTTTTCAATCAAAAACCACTGATTTAAAATATTAAAGCTAGAAGAATTTGATATATAAGCATTCATTCATCTGCCAGTATCATATAACATAGGATCTGGCTAAATGGACTCAATCCAAGGGAAAAATTGACTGAAGATGAACGCAAAGCCTTCGATATTAAAGTCTCAAATAAATAAATAAAATTACCCATCTTTGTACCTGTATATATTTATTTACAGCAAGCAGATAAGGCAATTATTTATTCTTAAACATTTTTAGTTTTTTTTGTTAAGAATTACACTTTTAATTGTTCTGAATATAGAATCAAATGAAATTTAATAATAAAAAAAAGCTTTTAAGATAATTTAAAATTAAGGAGTTTAGGTGATGAAGCCTTCTGACTAGAGTCCCTCGGGAGTCAAAGGTAATAATTATTATTATTCAAAAAGAGTTAATTAAAAAAAATCAACAAAGGACTACTTTTAAATATTTTCAAAGTGCGAAACACTGTTTTATTTTACAAACAAAAACTCGTTACCATTAAATATTATGATTAATTAAAAGACATGAACAAATTTCAAATCCATGAATGGATAATTTCCCTGGGACAGTGGATTCACCCCCTCCGTCCCCTCGCCCTATGGGGCCCAGAGCAAAATATTTTATGTCTGTATTTTAATTATAAATTATTTCTTTAAATGAATTTTTGTTTTTGGATTGTAAATATATTATTAAAAATATTCATAAGAATTTTGCTGGCTTGGTGTGTACTGGATATATTAATTTTTTATTGTTGTTTTTTCAGAAAATTGAGACCTGCTTATGCGAAATATATTTTTAAATAATTTCTTGATTATTTTTTATTCTATTAAATAAATCAAGTTCTTTATAAAAGCAATTATAAAACGTTTATTAATATTTCTAACGTTTATGGAGAACAAAATATGTTAAAATCCACAATCACAATACTTCTTCAAGGCCTTTTAGAACAATGAATTAAGGCAACCCATTGTCTGCCTGGGTACAAAAGGAAAAGAGTAACTTTTTTAAAACCCTAAGAATGGGATTTGTCTACCTGAGAATAATTAATTTGATTACGAAAAAACCCATCAAAAACAATTTTGTCGAAGATGAGACAGATCGAATTGTCACCCCAAAAACCCCCTAACCCGTGAATTTTATCAAAATCGGTAGAGTCGTTTTCAAAATATAACCAAGATACAAATATATAAACAAACAAATATATATATGTACAAATGAATATACAATTTTTGCTCGTTTAATAAGAGTAGAGTACCTGGAGGCACCGAGCGATGCTCGGTAACTTCTTCCTTCAGTTAAAAGCTTTATTTTAATATTATTTTTAATTTAAAATTTTGATAAAAAAGGTCGATTTTTATTTGAGAGCCGTTTTCAAATTAAAAAAAATACAAAAATATATAATATTCGTCCACTGTACCCTCCCCCCACTTTCACCGCCCGACCCCACCACCGAAACCTGCCCTACCCCCGGATCCCCCACCACTGCACCTGTTTTAATGTAGTCCATATGATCATTTTTATTCATCCAAATTGTTAAGCGTTCCAAATGTGTTGTTTTTCAGAATGAGATCTGTCATGTGAAATATATTTTTAAATAAATTCTTTGATTATTTTTTATTCTATTAAATAAATAAAGTTTCAGAAAACAACATAAAACGTTTATTAATATTTCTAACGTTTATGGAGAACAAAATATGTTAAAAATCCACAATCACAATACTTCTTCAAGGCCTTTTAGAACAATGAATTAAGGCAACCCATTGTCTGCCTGGGTACAAAAGGAAAAGGGAAACCTTTTTTAAAACCCTAAGAATGGGATTTGTCTACCTGAGAATAATTAATTTGAATACGAAAAAACCCATTAAAAAAAAACAATTTTGTCGAAGATGAGATCGAATTGTCACCCCAAAAACCCCCTAACCCGTGAATTTTATCAAAATCGGTAGAGTCGTTTTCAAGATATAACCAAGATACAAATATAAAAACAAACAAATATATATATATGTACAAATAAATATACAATTTTTGCTCATTTAATAAGAGTAGATATAGGAAAAGTTGCGGTTGTTTTAATTTTCCCCTTCTAGAAAATAAAAAGTGTAAACCCCCCCATCCATTCACCCTCCAGTGTTCTGAATTTGTGTCTACAGCTCTGGTCCATTTTTCTTTGGTGGTTGGCTTGGAGAAAATGGAAGAAGTGTGGTCGGGTAGGCACAATGGCGAGAGCCGGTCGTCCGGCATGACACCTGTATTGATCGCGTAAGCACGTGTCACTGGAGCGCCGCGCCGGCGACCTTGCCCTCGCCACCCTCTAAACACCCCGGGCCCAATATTCGGCTCCGACAATCTTAAGGAGTTGCAAAGCTACGGGACACAATATACTTT
Source organism: Forficula auricularia (assembly GCA_024734495.1). Classification (NCBI taxonomy): domain Eukaryota; kingdom Metazoa; phylum Arthropoda; class Insecta; order Dermaptera; family Forficulidae; genus Forficula; species Forficula auricularia. The sequence goes on along the minus strand of JALMQS010000225.1, from coordinate 30,278,428 downwards.
TTTTTTTTTTTGAAACCTTTTGAAAATGTCCCATATTATAGATAGCAGCTCATCAGCTTTCATCTAAGTACATATACTATGATTCGTTTGCAAATGATTTTCAAAGTAATAATAAAAAAAAATCTTGAATAAATGAGAAAATCGGATTTGAAGTAATAGTGATCATGAATAAACCTTCTCAGAAACATGAGATTCAATAGATTTGTGGTAATCATCACCAAGTGTAATAATAAGGTGAGCAACTTTTTTACAATGAAAAGGACACAAATTAATTAAGAAAAAAATATCGTAAATAAAAGAAACATTTTATTCATTGCAATAATAATACACTATAATATGATAAATGCATATTAAAATATTTGTAGCATCTTATATCTATATTATTAAATGAGCAATTCTTGTATATATATCTATATATATAAAATTAAAGTTTTGTCTGTACATTGCTCCAAATCACGCCAAATTTCGGTTGCACACGTTTCAAGCAAAGTTATGAACGAAAACACCCTCAACAAAATTCCTGTCCGTCTCTATGTATGTCTGTCTGTCTGTTTCAGTGGTTTCCGAAAAGTTGCTCACGATTCACGTAAAAACGGCTGAAGGGATTATTATGAAATTTCATATTTACACGAGGCTTTTCAACTTACGTTTTTAGCTATATAACGTTTTGATATTTTGACCTCAGAAGGGGGCTGACGAATGAAAATTATCAAATAACCTAAACGATAACCCCAAGGCAAATTTTATGATAAACAAAGTTGTAGGAGCGTGGATTTCTGACAACTTTTGTTTAAAAAAATTTCCCAAAACTACTCAAGGGGGGGGGGGAGTGAAAATACGTAAATTTTGCCCTTTGGAGGTAAACTCAACCAAATTTTGTATACATAATCTCTGGGCCTCTAGAGTGCTAGAAATGCAAAAACTAACCACCCAAAATGGGTGGGAGGGTCAAAAAATGAAATTCTTTCTCTTGGGCCAAATTTTGTATACATAATCTGTGGGTCACTAGAAAGCTAGAAATGCAAAAACTGGGTGCGGAGGGTGGGTGCGGGGGTGGGGTGAGGAGTGAGGCTGAGTGGCAAGAGGTGCAGGGAGAGGGGTGGGGTGGAGCCCAGGGGGACTAGGCGGGGGTGTGGTGCGCGGGGTTGGAGGGCACGGGGTGGGGTCCGGGGTGGATGGGGTGGGCGGGGGTTGGGAACGGGATGGCGCGGGGGTGATGGAGGGGTTTTGGGGTGGGGTGAGGGGGGTTAGTGGGTTAGGGTGAGGAATGTAGCGTTGGAGTGGTGGTGTGGGGGCGGGGGTTGGGCATGGTGGGGGTGCTGGGTGGGTTTAGGGGGGGTCCAGGGGGCGTGCCTTGCAGCTAGTAAAATATATTATACAAAACACCCAAAACCTCCTAAACCTCCCAATCCACCCAGTCTTCCGTATGAAGAAATTCAATCGGAAGATACCACCCAAAACGAACCCTGGACAACGATGCTAAGACCACGTAGACCACCCACTCCCTCTCTTGAAAATGGCTCCAAAAGGACACCCGAAACGTCGAGAAAAACTCTCAAACCCACCCGGAGAAACCCGAAAAATCTCTAATGACATAGAACCCATCCGCGTAAACCTCAATGAACACACATATACAGTATATATATAATCGCTCTAACGATTTCACTAAAAATTAGTGTACTTATCAAGACTCATGAGTTATTAGTCTGTATAAATTTTAATCCGATTTAAATAAAGGAAGGGGGTGTAAATTAGTCATGTCGCAAAATAAATATTTTAATCGTTCATATCTCGTCTTCGGTAAGTCACAAAGCCTTGAAATTTGAACCTTAAGGTATCTAGAGGCTACAAGAATTACAACAAGATTTTGGCTAAAATAGAAGTACCGGAAGTTGATGTTTACGTAAGCAAGAATGTAAGTACGAAATTCGAAACTTAAGCTCGATATCGGCTAGAAGGAGTACAACAAGTTTTTGCTTGAAATCGGAACACCGGAAGTTGATATTTACATTAAAGATTTTTCGATTTTTTTTTTTTCTCAAAAACCACACTCACAGTTTTTTTTTTCATTGGTGTACTTATCAAGTGTCATGAGTTTTAAGCTAATTAAAGGCAAAAAGTTACCGAGCATCGCTCGATGCTCCAGGCACTTGTAATTATGTTGGCATGCCTATTTTTAATTAATTTTTATTTAAATGAGTACTTTTCCAATGAATGAATATTTTTTGTCAATGTATCATCTCTTAACAATATATTAAAAATATCTGAACAAGGCATGTCTTCATATTGAATTTATCTATAATATCTATATAATCTCCAGCGAATAGGGAGATTTACAGATTAGTCTTCAAATATAGAAAAGGAGGACATGTAGGAGAAATGAGCTTACAAAAGAACTGTCCTCTTTAAAGGAGGACGATTGGTCACCTTAGTAATAATATATATTAGAAATTGGAGGAAAAAATGAACTTTTCAAGACTCGGTACGCCGTTTGCAGTGCCGGTAAATTAATAATTTTATAGGATAAATATCTAAATCTGATATTCATTTCGATTTAATATTATCTTATCTAGAGTTAAAAAGCCGTTTCTAGAATAATGGAAATTAAAAAATTAATCTCTACTGAAAGAGATCCGGACTTGTATTTGGCATCCTTGCAATACCTTAGCTCTAAAGTAAGAAATCCGGTTCTTTTTAGTCATTTTCTTAGATTAGATTTTAATGAAAGAATTGTTTATCTGTAGATTTATTAAATAACATAAAAATATGTAGTTATTTAGGCTACAGATAATAAACTTACATATAAATTGTTCATTTATTCATGTATTATAAATACATAGCATTAAAATCTCAATAAAATCATTCAAAAAATGATATTTTCTGAATTTTTGAAATAATTATATGAGAATTTATATTTTAAGGACAATTTTATCAAAGACCTTAGTAGATTATAATATACACATAATAATCTACTAAGATCTTTGATAAAATTGTCTTTACAATATAAATTCTCATATAATTAAAATACAGGTTTGAAACCCGGAAGTTGTTCTTTTTTTGAAAAAAATTTTCCATCCACTTTTTCAAAAAGATAGGGCACACAAATCTTCATATTAAATATAGAAGTTCTAAAGTTCAAAATCTAATCAAGCCAGAAAAAAAATCATGGTTGAAAATAATTTTTCTCCACGTTCTAAACATTTTTAAACCTAATGAGCAAAAAAAAAAAAATATTGAAAATTTTTGGGTGAACTCAATACTAGGTTCCCTCAGGGGAGTTTTTGGGGATGAATATGCAAGACTGGTGAACGGGTTGAAAAGGACAAATAGACGACAGGTTACTGGAGAAGATCCAGAAGATAGACGAGGAATTAATGAAAAAATAAATAAAAATAATAAATAAATAGATAAATAAATACTAGGTTCCTTCAGCAGGTAACCTTCGCCTTAAAATATCAATTTTTTCTTATTAATCGTTGTTAAGAAGAGAATGGTCGTATTTGTATAATATAATATAGTAATCAAAATGATTTAGTTTATAAAAATGATTGCTTAGATCCTTAGATTATGACAGGACAAATATAAGACAGACAATTTGAAAATGACCAGTATTATTCACGCTCTCATCATCTAAGTATATTATGATTCGTTTGCAAATGATTTTCAAAGTAATATTAAAAAAAAAAAAAAAAAAATGAATAGATGAGAAAATCGGATTTGGAGTAATATTCATGAATAGACTCGAATTACCTTCTTGGAAACATGGCATTCAATTGGCCTGTAATAATATAGCGAAAGAAAATAAGCCGGCCAAGTTACTGAGGGTTCCGTACCTAATATCTTCCAAAATACTTAAGATATTAAATCTTTTCTTATTAGTTGTTAATAAAGAGAGAATGACGTATTTAATAAGAACCACATTATGCACTGTTAAATATATATTTATTAACACAAACTTACACAACATAAAGCACATCCAATGCAGTAAGGGAACATGTCAAAAAAGGTATGTTTTACTCAGGAGTGTTTTGAATATGATTATGACAATGGATTTCTTCAATAAACCTAAGGGCAAAGATGCTCCCTAGGGGCTATTTTTAAAAATAAATGGCCTTACTGCAGTTGCCGATAACATTATTCTACACCTAACTCAATTTTCAAATTTCGAGATGTGGCCTTAATGCACTGTGTAATAAATATTGGACGTTTTGATCACTAAATCTGTGATCGTTTTCAAGTCTGAGATACCTCAACAGCAGCCTGGAGGAAACTGTTTCCTCTTAAGTATTATAACCTCATTGATTTTTTCAGTATATTTCAAGTTTGTATATCATTTAGCTTACGAGCTGCAATGATTTGACAGTCGGATATTGTAGGTAAACTAATAGGGGTCCATTTTACTTTTGAAACTAAAAGATCAGGAATCTGAAATTCGAAAGTTACTAATTCAATAGAAAAACATTCAAAAATCTGACTAACTTAAGCACATCACTTGAGTTTACCAAAGACATGCCCTCCGGAATATATGGTAACTAACATACAATATTTTATTTTGATTTTATAATATGTTCATTTTGTGTGGCACCCAAAATCCCGACATTTGAAAATTCAGACGTATTTTAATATTTTATAGGGACCGTGCGTTACAACTTTAGGGCCAACTGGTGACGAAAATGTAAGCTTTGGGGGATGATTTATTAAACGCCCAAGACAAAGAAACTCGTTCACGGCTCCTTAGGCTCTGTGCACTTTTTTATCTATGATATATACTATAATACAATATTTGCCTCAAATCTCCCAAATTATTTGAATAAATAAACACAAGAGAGCGCTACCTCCGGCAGTAGTGCTGCCTCTATGTTTAATGCACTGTCCCTATTAACCTTTTTAATATTTACAAAGATATATAATTATAGTATCTATATATATTTGACAAGATTAAGCAACTCGTTCATTATAAATCTGTTTTAGCTCTATCATGCGCTTCATTAAAATATTGGGGGGGGGGGGGGTTTATGAATAATTCTTTCCCTTTATGAAAGTATATATTTCCTCAAAATGAACATAGGCAATACCATATTTGTTCAAAGAAGACAGCAGTGAGCTTAAATGCCCCAAATTGGATTGAAATAACTTTTTGAGCAATTTTTATTACATACGTTGTCTATAGCGTTAAATATCTATTATGTATGGAAGAATTGTTGGTAATAAAAAGGGCTAAGAAAAATTAAGAAAAACAGCTTCTACCGATGTGTGTAACAATTATAAGTGTATTGAAGGGGACAATAAAAGAGCGTGTATTCTGCTGGAATTATACATTTTTAATTTATTTATAACGATCATTATAAATAGATTAAAAATGTATAATTCCAGCAGAAGACAGATTCTTTTATTGTCTCCTTCAATTTATAAAAATTCTGCTACTCTCGGCAAAAAGAAACTTTCAATTTAATTATAAGTGTTATTATATTACTATACAAGTTTCAGTAAAAAAAATTAACGTTAAACCTATGAATCGTTTTTTTTAATTAATCAATAAATCTTTATCAAAATAAATTATTTATACACCTCGAGTATCTAGATGTATGTAGATAAAAAAATGTCCTTTAGAGTATATGATTAGCATGTCAATTTTAGGAAATATCGCGGTATTAGTAAAACCGCGGTAAAGCCTCGGACTATAATTTGGCTCAAATGTAAAATACATAAATACAAAAAGCCATCCCTAATGGCAAAAAGTGTCCATAAACTAAAAAAATAAAATAAGGACAATTAAGTTAAAATTCAGATGGAATAAAAAAAAAAATTCAAAATAAAATCACTGTTTACTTAATCTTTTTTTCTTTGATTTGCAGAAAATTTTTGGGAATCCTGAGACACAGCCAAACAGCAGCTAGTGAATAAAATAAATCTATTTATATTTATGACATCATAATAATTAGGTGTCATCTAAGTGTCTCCGAAAAATATAAAATATTATTAGGGATAATACTTGGACGACGTTTAAAATATAGTTTTATAAATTAGAATGGATTTAGAATTTTTCTAATTTTTGATGGAGGGGGTTAAACTCAGGTATATGTCCCAGGTATTAGAATCCAAACGGCGCGCCTGTAGAATAGTCAAAGATACTCATTAAAATCTACCCTAACTTACTAAGGTACAGTGAAAACAGTCACAACCACACAAGTAGAAAGTATATATTTTATTATAAAGAGAAACAAAGAGGTTGTCCTCTGTTTGAAGCAAATAAACATACACACATAGGTATATATCAAATATAGATATGTATATATATGGTATATATTATAAAAAAATACAAATCTTTATAAAACGATCTTGGAACGTTTATTTTGAAACTAGACGTTTCAGGATAAATCCTCTCTTTATCAATAGACATTTTTTTAAAAATTGAAAAAAAAAAGTTGTTTTCGTTAAGGTTTCGAAAACAACCCTAAGAAATTAAATATTTTGACAACAGGCAATTGTACAAATTGTCCTAGTGACGAAATTACTTTTAATTCAAATATTTTTAAAAATTTTTGATACGTCTAGTTCCAAAATACACGTTCCAAGATTGTTTTATAAAGATTTGTATTTTTTTATTATATTAAAACAATCAATAATTAATTTTTCTTTTCAATATGTATATATATTATTTATTTGTTTAAGACTATAGTTTCGAAGGCTTGGCCTTCATCATCAGTCTTTTTTAATTATAAATATTATTTTTCATTAAGTCAGTATCGTGTGGATATTGAAAATTTTTGTTCTTACTTAGCAGACTGGCTCATTTAAACAACATAGTCTGCTTAGTAAGATCACAAATTTTCAATATCCACGCGATACCGACCCCATGAAAAATAATATTTATAATTAAAAAAGACTTATGGCCACATAACACGTATGAATGAATTCTGAGACTAACCAACCGGATCTTTCCCTATTTTGTAAATAAAAAAAAACCAAGGGACCCTGGTTCATCGAAGTTGAAAATGACCTCCGAGAAATAAGGATTACGTATGAAGACATCCTGGAACGTGCTTCTCTACAGAGGAAACTTCGGTCATACCAGCGGTTTCAATAAGAGAAGCCAAAAACAGGCAAGAAATGGACTGAGGAAAGGAAAGAGGCCCACAAAAAACGAATGAGAGATTACTGGGCAAAAAGACAGTTGCATTAACGTGGTCCAGAGCAGGTCGAAACGAAAATTACAAAAAAGACTGATGTTGAAGGCCAAGAGTTCGAAACTATAATCTTAAACAAATAAATAATAGCACAATTAACTATTCTCCTCTTCAATCTTGAATAACTCAAAAAATTGAAAATGTAAAAAAAAAATAAAGTAAAAAACGAAAAAAATTTGATTGTCTAAGACATAATATGTTTTTTGCGAAGTGTTAATTTGTAAATTGTATGGAGGCCAGAGTTTGGTTTGTATTAATAACTGAAGATGGGTTCAACTAGACACAAAACATGACTTAGACAATAAAATTTTTTTCGTTTTTTTTTTAGATTTTCAATTTTTTGAGTTATACAAGATTGAAGAGGAGAATAGTTAAACGCGCTGTTATCAAGTATTGCAATCAAGAATATTTTAATTTTAAATAAATAATATATATATATATATATTTCAAGGCTCTGCGACTTACCGAAGACGAGATATGAACGATTAAAATATTTATTTTGCGACATGACTAATTTACTCCCACTTCCTTTATTTCAATCGGATTAAAATTTATACACGACTAATAACTCACGGAGGCGACTGTGGGTCAGTGGTTAGAGAGGTGGGTCGCTGACTCGAAGATCGCTGGTTCGAGACCGAGTCTCGGCAGATAGATATTTTGCGGTCACCTCCTCTTGGAAAGTAATGGCAACCTACCAAGAGTATAATTGCCAAGTGACCTCTCCAATATAGCCGTTCGGAACCGGCGTTAAAAAGTAGGTCCCGTATATCTGTATAAAACAACTAAACACACTCAGCACAGATATATGTGGAGAGGCGCCGACACCCGTTTCGGGTATGGCAGTCTAAGAAGAAGAATAACTCACGAGACTTGAAAAGTTCACCAATTTTTAGGGAAATCGTTAATATATATATATATATTTGATATATTTGATATATATGTGTGTATATTTATTTGCATAAAAATTAAAATTCATCAAGTTATTAAGGTAGTTGTTTCACCATATGGGTTTTCTTAGGATTTATTTGAAATTTAGAGAGATTATTATTTAAATACTTCTGCATTGATTAGTGGCAAAACAAAATTTATGAACAATATAACATAGTTCCGAAGATATTCAATTCCAAAGATAGAGTTTTTCAGACTCTTATTCATTGCAGTATATGGTATATCGGAAAGTTTACATACATTTTTAAGATTGTTATAAAAAAAAACTAACCCAACATTAAACAATAACTAATACATTTTTTAAGAAAATTTTAATTCATAGTTACAACAAAGTTTCTGAGATAATAATGAATAAATAATGAAAAATTTACAGTAAACACAAGCTGGCAACAACGCATGTATTTAACCTAAAAAGTGGGTTAAAATTAGTACTTTTTTGACGTTTTTTCGCTACAGCCATTGTCGCAACAGCTTTCAATCGCTTATTAAGAACTTTTTGTTTTATAAATCGACCTTTATAATGTATTTTATCTGTCATTTCTATTAAATTGAAAGTTTTTGTGCCGAGAGTAGCAGAATTTTTATATATTGAAGGAGACAATAAAAGAGTGTGTCTTCTGCTGGAATTATAAATTTTATTTATTTATAACGATCGTTATAAATAAATAAAATTTATAATTCCAGCAGAAGACACACTCTTTTATTGTCATTTCTATGATAAACAAATATTCAAGCTCGGACAATGTTGCCAGATTTCTCAAACGAGCACGGAATTGGCTAGTAGTGGTACATAAACATGAAAAAGTTTTGGGCTTATGAATTATGGATTCTTATTGTCTGTTCTATATACTCTAGCATTAACTTTTTGCTAGTATTGCGAAACAACTACCTTAATTCTAGAATAAAGAATATTGTCCAAATGGAAATGAAATTTTTTATTTCTTGGTATATAAACAGCCAAAAGTTTTGGGCTTATGAATTATGCGTATTGTCTGTTCTATATACTCTAGCATTAACTTTTTGCTAGTAGTGTCGCAAAACAACTACCTTAATTCTAGAATAAAGAATATTGTCCAAATGGAAATTTTTTATTTCTTGGTATATAAACAGCCAAAAGTTTTGGGCTTATGAATTATGGATCCGTATTGTCTGTTCTATATACTCTAGCATTAACTTTTTGCTAGTAGTGTCGCAAAACAACTACCTTAATTCTAGAATAAAGAATATTGTCCAAATGGTAATTTTTTATTTCGTTGTACATAAACAGCCAAAAGTTTTGGGCTTATGAATTATTATGGATCCTTATTGTCTATTCTATATACTCTATCATTAACTTTTTGCTAGTATTGTCAAGAAACAACTACCTTAATTCTAGAATAAAAAATATTGTCCAAATGGTAATTTTTTATTTCGTGGTACATAAACAGCCAAAAGTTTTGGGCTTATGAATTATGGATCCGTATTGTCTGTTCTATATACTCTAGCATTAACTTTTTGCTAGTATTGTCGCGAAACAACTACCTTAATTCTAGAATAAAGAATATTGTCCAAATGGTAATTTTTTTATTTCTCTTATGTCTTTGGTTACCCTGAAGTGAATAGATTGATTCGCTTCACTCCAGGTGGACACTTATCGTGTATTGGCAATGAGATGCATCTCCATGCGTGTGTATAAGTATACCGGTGAGTGAGTCAACCATCGCGAATGGATAAATATAGCCAGAGTTGAGGTGGGTGGCGATGATGCTGTCGATGAGGATGCGGTCCGTTGCGCCCCGGAGGCCAGAAGGGGCGCAACCCTAGGGCGACCTGTTGAAAGTCCCAAACGCCCAAATAACCCTTCGATACATAATATGGACAAGTGATTTAATACCCCCTACTGACATGGATTCGATTAACTTTATAGGGATCCAAACCAAATATTATACACATCGATATACAAGTATATACATATAGGTTTTTAACTTCTAATTCGGACTTTTCCATATCAAATTCAGGATTTTAAAAATCAAAATCAGACTTTTTCAAATCAAATTCAGAATTTATTAATGAACACAGGAGTTTTTAAAAAAGTTATAGTGGTGTTTCACAAGTAAAAATTAATTTTTTTTTTTCTTTATATTTTTGGAGTTTTATTTTAAATATTCTATACATATTTCGGGTTTTTAGCCCATCGTCAGGAGTTTGAGTTTACAAAAGAATGGCCCATACAGGGTATGGTCAAGTATTGTAATCGTGCATGAAAAAAGTGGTTTTTTTTTCGAAATATCTCAAAAACGGCTGAAAATATTTTGATTAAAAAAATTGGGCGAAACCCTGGCATTTCGCTCTACAAATAAGCTCTAATAAGTGAATATCGAAAAAATTATATTTTTTGAGATAATAATTGTTTTGTCAAAATGTCTGTTAGTTAGTTAGTCTGATAGTTAGTACGTGCGTTACCAAATTTTTGTGGACGAGCTAGCTCAAAAAACTTGTGTGAATATCAAAACCAAATTTCACACGTAGTTTTGGTGCATTGAGATTCAGAGCTGATTAGATTTTGGTGCATATCGACCCAAAATTAAGGGGGGGGGGGGTTAAAAATTAAAAATCCAGGCCATTTGAGCAAACTCAACCAAATTTTTTAATTTTAATTTTAATTTTATGTAATCGTAATGTATTAGAAAAAAGTCCTAACAGTAAAATAATTATTTTTCAAAATTAAAATCAGTTAATAATAAATAAATAGTGAGTTTTTAAGGTAAGGAAAAAAAAAATCAAAATTTATCAGGATTTTGCCAGCACTTGTATGGAAAAAAGGACCCGTTGATGAATTTAATTTAAAAAATACGACATTTCTGTTTCTATAATATTTTTTTTTATAATGATATTGATATAAGAAGAAGTTGCACCAAAAAGGTACACCCTCTATAGTCTAGTATTTCTTGTATAGAAATGAAAATAAAACGCTTTGTTCCCCAGAAAACACTATAAATAGTAGTTAGGTTATAATTTTCAATATTTAAAATGAGATCAATTTTCACCTCTTGTGTTACAACTTGCACTTCTCTCCCCGATAACCCTTTAATGATTTCCCGGATTAGTTTTCTGCTTTAACGCGTTCATTGTTTTGTCAATTCTTCAAGGGGTGTGCATTTTGAAGGGGAGTGAAAGTTGACCCACTGAATTATTTTAAAGAAGCCAGATGGAATATGAAAAACAATTTTTTAATCAATAAAAATTGAAAAATAATAACTAGAAACATTTTTTATTTCCTATTATTTTTATTAAATTGTATTTATCTAAGAAAACGAAACCCGAAAATAAATTCACCCCTTTGAGCAGGGTTCTTAACATTTTACCAGTCGCGGATGCCTATATTTTATTTTAGAGGTCTCTTAGTTTTTGAAGTGAAACTTCTTTAGCAAAGTAGGTATCTGTTCAAATTTTTTAGTTACAATAAAGGGGAATAACTGAATAGAGGGGAAATAAGAGACAAGCCCTGATTTTAAATTAATAATTTAAATTTCCTAATTTTATTTGTTGTGAACATTTAGTGGGTTTTAAAATAGTAATTTTAAATTTCCTAATTTTAATACATTTTATATGTCATGAACTATTAGTGGGTTTTAAAATTAAAGTTCCACTTCTTCCGCGAGTTTATGTGGATGAAGCCCACACATTTTTTTTTCTATTATAATAGTTATTCAGATTTATTTGAAAATAGTTTTTTTTTTTATTTACTAATTATAGTAACAAACAAATTATTATAAATATGCAGATCTTTTTAATTTAAAATGACTTCAGTAATAAGCAAATAACATTTGTTAATATATTCAAACAACTCCCGATAAATCACGAATCCTAAAGTTCGAAAATTATTTTTTCTTTACCCTGGGGGTATTGGACCCAATCATCATAACTTTCGATGACATGGTTAATTGGGAAATGTTTGAATATAGTTGAATAATAGTCAGGCCACTCTAGAGACGTAAAAATGAATAAAGATTGAATATGAAATTCCAAATTTCATGTAGACATTAAGGATTGGTGGATAAAAGGTTAAGAGCTTCAGTTTTTGAAAGCATCGCGCCAGATACGCGACGTACCTAGATTCGAGCCCTGGATGATCTTTTTTCTATAAAAATCATTTCTTTATTCTCTAATTTAATTTTTTAAATATGTTCCGGGGGATATCAGAAATCCTGATAAAAGCGGGAAGATGCGACGTTTGTGTTAAAACCGGTGTTCTTCAGTTGGTCGTGGGGTCTAAATCTAAACTATGATGGTTTCATTGTTTCTAAAATGAATTTTATAATAATGAAATTTAATATAAAATTATATAAAATGTTTACACTATTAGACACAATGAATGAATTGATTCTTGATTTCAATGAGGAAACTAAGCTGAAATGTTCGGATTTCGTTTATTCAAGTATATTTAGTCAGTGACCAGTGTTGTAAATAGCATTTCATGGATCCTGTGTAAGACATTATTTTTAGGTCTCTTTTTTGTGAAATAATAATAAATTCATTGTTTATAAAGCATAGCTGAGCAATAATTCCAAAATATTATATATGACAATTTTCTACGGGGGCGTATATAGGCTCAATGCCAGTAAATAACACTGTATTTGATAATGAGATAGAATTGAAACATAGTGTTTCAAATTTAAATTTCAAATAAATTTCCTACCAATCCTAAAAAGAAGTTAAAAAAAAACTATCGGAAAAAATAATTTTTTAAGATATCTTATGTTAAGATGATAGTTTGTTAACGGCGAGTTAGGAGGAAAGTTCGGTTTTGGGTTTGTTCAAAGCAAAAGATGGGACACGTCTTTGGGGTAATTAATACTGACTTTTTTAAAATAAAAAAATATATACAATTATCAGATCTGTTAATCATAGACATACATAAATATAATTTTACTACATTTCAACGTCTAATGATAGACTTTGCAAGAATTTGAAAAGAACGAATTAGTAGTCCTCATGTTCTGTATTCTGATGAATGTCATGTCTGGTGGTTTTAGCTAAATCCCTTTTGATAAACAACTCAATTATCAAAGCATCAAATTTGCAATTTCACATATAGTTCCTTTAAAGACGTGTTCATAGGTGCTATTAAATGTTTCATCGAAAGGAAGAGCCCTTTCCTTGAATCTTATTAATATACCACTGTATATAATAATTATTTGAAAGCACTTGATGGCAGATTTAGTGTCTTAATATATTGGTTCCATTTTAATTGGATTTACTGGATGAAATTGGAAAGGTGTGTATCAAGATTCAAAGATTTTCCTAAATCAAGGCTTTTAACCATGTATTTTATACTAAATTAAAAAAGATAAGATGATTAAATTTGTTGCTAATTTTGTAGGAATTGCCACCGAAAAGGTCGTCTGATATAATAATTTCTTCCAGCGAGACATAAAGGGAGTAAGGAAAAACAGGTCATTGTCATAAAGAAGAAGAAATAAAACTTATCATAAAAATACATATAATATTGGTCAGCAAAGCAACGATAAAAAATGAATGATAAGAGAAAAATTAGAATATATAAAAATAGAACTTTTGAGGATCCTTTATATGGACATTATTGAGTTGTAGTTTTAGTAAATTATTGTCATTTTAACAAGAGTGTATGTTAGGAATTACGATAATATAACAGCAAGTGAGTATTTTAATTTTGGTACTGAAAGTGCAGTATCTAGTCAAGTGCAACAGGTGCAATACTTTCCCTTGCTAAATATAGATATAGATTTTTTAAAATGATATTGATTGATGCAATAAGGTGCAGGACCTATAAATCGACAAACTCTTGCGCATTAGGGGTTGTTTTGGTGTAGAACTTATTTATGAACATTGTTCTAGAAGGTTTAAAGTTTGTAGGAATTAAGAAAGATGGAAGCAGCGAGGTAATCTTATACCTTTTAAACTTCAAAATGAGATTTATCAATTTCAAACTAGGGATCATTGTGATTATTCTCAAATTGAATTTGATCAATCTCATTTGAAACTTTTTAGATGATCGAATCTTGTAGATGATATTGATGCAAGAAACTATTACACCAAGAATATCTAATCCCAGGATTGTTTCTTGTATCATGCAAAGATTGGGTAGCTGTCGAAGTTATCTGTGGATGTGAGTCTTGAATGATTGAATATTGTATTGAGCGGGAAAGCGGAAACGCGAAAAGAGGTCCAGTCTCTATAAGTTATAGGGATAAACGAAGGTTTATTTGATTTGAAGGTCTAAGGGGCAGTTGTATGTCGGTTTGTAAAAGTTAACAAAGGATAAAACCTTAGAATTCACCTTGTGCCCGGTGGAATAGCCAATCAGATGAAAGTGCATGTCATCTTTTACCCTTAGGCTTGTAGCTTGTATGTCAGTTGGTAAAGTCTTTGTTAAGTTGACAGACGGTCAAACCCTAGTATTCACCATATGCCCGGCCGGATGGTCAATCAGATAAAAGTGCGTGTCATCTGAATGACCACCCGGCCCGGCACTTGGTGAATACTAAGGTTTGACTATCTGTCAACTTAACAAAGACTTTACAAAGCGACATACAACTGGCCCTAAGTCAAGATTGACTCTCGCATGGTAAGAAGATCGGGTTAGGGTTGAAGGTACCTGAATGCGAGTCTTAAATGACTGAAAGTTGTATGTATCGCGAAGGAAAGTCAACTATCTATAAGTCATAGGGATAAACAAAGTATCTAATTTGTGGGAGTGTTTACCATTTCTCATGCCCGCAAATTCAGCACTAATAAATATACAATTCTATATTTCGAAGTGAAAAATAATTTAATGAATGAATGATTTGTAATGAAATGAAAGTATGAATCCATGTTTTCAATGTTATTTTTAATTTCCATTTTGTGGATTTGTTGTTAATTGGTTCTAATTAAGAATGCGATGGGTTAAATAAAAGTTAATTTTCTATAAATATCTCTGGGTTAAATTCATTAAGCAGTGTGTCCCTTTTTCGATCTCTCTCCCCGCCTCTTCATTCAAACGCACACTAACGGGATTCTGTTTGCTGTCGCGGCTTTTCACTCACTCCCTTTATCTATTATTAACCCAAGAACCCGATCTAATAATATTACACGCGCGTCCATTACAAGACATTTTTATCTCCTTGTAAATAAATGTGTGCACAAGGGTTGAACGAACATTCAGTCAGTGTTTTTCATTGACTTTTGGTCTCTTAGGTCAGTCCAAACATCACCAAAGTTCCATAAAAAAATTACCGCTGTTGGCTAAGCTATTTTTAGCGTCCCCATTCTGAATAAAACAATCAATGTGGTTAGTTTACAAAAAAATTGAAGGGAAGGTTTATTAAATGAGGAAAAGCGAAGTAAATAAACAGAGAACTTACTATTTTGCACAGTCTATGAGCTGGTACTCGTTAGAGCGCTCGAAGCAGGCTTGCACTCCTCGGTCCTTCCAAAGGACTTCCGTGTGCTCGTAGAATTCCTATAAACATATCAACAGGTTAATGAATTCTTAAAAATTTGACACAAAAAACAACTCTTCTCATGTTAAATTTATTATCGTTAATAACAATTTTTTTCACAACAAAAGAGGACAATACTATTAAATGAGCAATTCTTGAATATGTTACTATATTTATACAATAGAATTGGTTTTTTGAAAACGGCTTAAAAAATTTCGATGAAAATCACAGATTCGATTTGCCAGGGTCTCACTTTCGGATCAATTGTTTTTTTCTTTTTTTTGGCTTTTCTGCCTTTCTAGCCACAGCCAATTTACGATACTATTCTTTTCTTCTATCTAGGGATCAGATTTTGGCCGGACTATTAAATGAGCAATTCTTGTATTTATGTTATTATATTTATATAATAGAATCGGTTTCTCGAAAACGGCTTAAAAAATTTCGATGAAAATCACTGATTCGATTTGCCAGGGTCTCACCTTCGGATCAATTTTTTTGGCTTTTCGGCCTTTCTAGCCACCAGGCAATTTACGATACTATTCTTTTCTTCTATACAGGGATCAGATTTTGGCCGGTTCCCGCGAGCCGGATTCGAACCCGGGTCCACTTGATTAGCAGGCTTGTACGCTATCTTCTCGGCCAACCAGACCCCCTTTGGATCAATTTAATTTGCAATTAAGTTTAAAACTTTGTGCAGAGCTATATCTTGCTGACCGGGCAAAAAAATAAATTAAATTTTATTTAATTGTGCTTGAAAATAAAAATAGACTTTTTTACCTGAAATTAAAATTAAAAATAATATTAATATATCGCTTTTAATTAAAACAAAAAATTACCCAGTAGGCCAGGTATAGTTAACTCACATTATGCCTGAAAATAAATATATATATTAGGGTGGTCCTTATTTTGTGTATTTTCGAATTTTTACGCTCATATGATTCGAAATAAATAAAAAAAAAAATATCTCCCAAGTTTCAAGACTCTATCTCAATAATAACATGTGCCCCAATCAATGTAAGTTTCTCATCTAAATAACATGGGGTTTTTGGCATTAAAATATAAATTTCTTATTCCGGCCAAAGTAATGGTTCAAAAAATTTGAAACTCTGTAGACTTTATCGTTATAATACTAGCTATCCATCAGAATTATTACAGATTCTTAGCTGTTATAATTTTGGAGTCTATAATTTAGTAACACTAAGATATAGCAGTAATTTATCTAGCTGTAACTCCAAAATTAAAACAGCTAAAAATCTGTAATAATTCTGCCGGATAGCTAGTATTATAAGGATAAAGTTTCACCGGATTAAAAAAATTGATATTTTAATGCCAAAAATCCCATATTATTTAGATGAGAAACTTACATCGCTGAGGATACAGGTTTGAGATAGACTTTAAAGTTGGGGGATATTTTTTATTTATTTATTTCGAACCATATGAGCCCTTGTTCGCGTAAAAATTCGAGAATACCCAAAATAAGGACCACCCTAATATATATCTATGTTTTTCTGATTACAGCTTATTTATTATTACAGCCGGTAGTCCACTAGTTTGTCTCGGACTGTCTTGGGTACGAAAGCATATTCAATTCCCCTTTATCATTTATTCACAATAAAAAACTACTATACACTCGGCAAAACAAATATTTTCAATTCATTTAAATAGATCTTCTCCAAATTCGGACAAATGATTATAGAAGAAATGTAAGTTGAACTAAGGGTAATTGTTATTTCATAATAGATTAATTGAAATGCGATTAGTAATAGTAGAGATTGTCAATCTACAAACGAGTACAAATGAGCTTATGTCCCGAATTATATCGATTTAACAATTAAGAATAAATTATAAAACTTTCCCTTAAACATTAATACAAACTTTTTTTAGAGTATATCCGTTCATTGACTCACTGTAACAAAAAGTTTGAAAACAAACTGCATTTTTATTAACAGATTTAATATTAATTTGCATTCTTTTGTTTATTATGAAAATAACAAATAAATAAATGAAAATAATTTCATTTTCGTTTTCAATGAATATTTATTTGAAAAAATCTAAATAAATTAAAAACGAAAATGGTAGTATAAAAAATAAATAAATAAAATAAAACAAAAGGGACAAAGCTTAAGTCCAAGAGACTAGTTAGATTTAATTATGATGATGTAGAGTTCTAACAAAAGAGGATGAGATAGAGAGGAAGGCTGTTTATCGACAAAAACGCCATCTGGTGATCGTGACCGAGTATTTTTTGGGGCAAAGAGTGATTTAATGAAAGTAAATTATATTTATTTTATTTTATTTTAATAGTCTTAACAGATCAGATGATATTAATATGGAATCTACTTCTACCTTCGCCAATCATCTACATTTGAATAAACACACCTCTTCTATTAGCCACCTCGTTCCTTTACATTTCGAAAGAAAGGGCTTACGTTTAGATTTTTTAGAGTCAACTGAAATAAAATTAGCTCTCTCAAATAAAGCGAATATATTAAATAATCAATTAGAAGTTAAGAAAAGTACAATCTAAGATTACATTCTTTAAATATTTGCAATCTTGTGTTAATTAATTATTCCTCCCCCCCCCCCCCCCATACACCTACCTGAGTGTAGATCCTCATTTCTCAGAAGGCCATTCAAAATTAAACAAAATAGACTTCCTACCTTTCTCCCTCCCCTAATTTTAAATATTTACCCTTTCGAAGGAGACAATAAAAGAGTGTGTCTTCTGCTGGAATTATAAATTTTATTTATTTATAACGAGACTATAGTTCATAAATTAATTCCTGTGAATACATTGTAATAGACTGATGAAGAGGGCAAAGCCTTCGAAACTATAGTCTCGTTATAAATAAATAAAATTTATAATTCCAGCAGAAGACACACTCTTTTATTGTCTCCTTCAATATATAAAAATTCTGCTACTCTCGGCAAAAACTTTCAATTTAATTTACCCTTTTGTTATTTAAAAATAAATTTTATCATTGACTTGTAAACAAATTAGACTTATCCAGGTCAGTTACTTTCTGTTGCTCCTGAAGATGGGTTAGCCACCCGAAATATATATATAAGTAAGTATAGTAGACTCTTCAAAAATAAATTCGTTTAATTTTTATATTTTAATGTGAAACCTACCAAGTATTTTTTATCCAATAATTATATTTTAAATAAAGTATTATCTCTAAAAATATATTGTTGGTTATTGTTTATCGATGATTTTGTAGAATTTGTAAATATTTATACTCCATAAATCTTTTCATGATCGGTCATGGTCACTAGAGGCGCTAAAAATCGCATACTCTTTTTTAACATAGTCTCTTATGGGAGGCTTCCCCTTTATCTCATCCTCTTTGGTTCTAACTTAATACTTACTGCAGGATAATCGAAAATAGGCTGGCTAGCTACATCCTGGATGTAGTCCACTCTACTCTGGTTAGCAGGATTCTCGAGAGCGATGGGCGGTGTCAGAGTGCTCATCGCGCCTGTTATCGTCTGTAGCAATACGAGGGAGGATTATTAATTAAATAGCTCATAAAAGTTAATTTAAAATTAATTCGACAAAAAAAAAACTTACCAAAATTGCATCACGAATATTTTTTTTAATGTCTTCGATTTTTTGTTTTCGTTCCCTGAAACAAAAAAACAAATTTATTAAAATAGAGAAAAAGATAATTTTGGAGAAATTTGATCTTAGTAAACAAACTTTAATAAAATAGAAGTTTATTACACCTATACAAGGTTTTGAAAAATAGACGATATTTTCGAAAACTGTTAAAAAAAATTGTAAATTTTTTATATGTTTACAATACAACAAATAGATAGAAGATTTACAAGATCGCGTATAGTAAAAAAATAAAAAAAAAATACTCTATTATATTCACTTTAACTCATTGCAAAAATACAAAAATAAATTGTAACTTTACTTTTTTCTTGTATTAATTAGATATGTATTAGTAAATAATATGTTGTAAGATTACTGATATGATAATATTACTAAAAAGTTTTGAGGCCGGACTTTCCCATTTTAAATTAGATAAAATTTTTTAACAGTATTATTTCATTATTCGTGTCCATGATTAATAATCAAAGGAATCGTCCAACTCCCTACGATTCCTTTGATTTTTTAACAGTGTACGAAATGCATTCAAAATTTAATCACTGCGATAAAAATGACTGCTCTTTAAAAGTTCAGTATTTTAATTCGATTTTAGTCAGTATTTTAATCAAATTGTCAGGATTTAAACTAAAAATACTCAATATTGAGGAATGAATAGAAGGCAGTTCTAGGATAAATAAATAGATGAATCCGAATAAAAGATCTATTGGAAGCTTTTCTTTTTATACTTTTGAACAAACGTTTCGAAGGATCTTCCCTTTTTCTTCAGGGTTCAAAAATGCACTGTTGTTTTTTAACAACGAATAATAAAATTGCCCATTGAGGAAGTCAGAATAAAATGACGAAACGTCTGGCCCATTTAATAAAAATAACTTTCAAGGAGTTAGGTGTTGGTTCTAGGTGAAACATTTTAATATAATAATAAAACTTGAGCAAGATGCGAGGTAGGTTTTACAAAAAAACCTACCTCGCATGTTGCTCAAGTTTTATCATTACATTTAATAAAAAACTCCGTGTTTTTTATTTTGTCCAGTTCCTTATTATTCCTGTTAATAATAAAAATATTCTAATTTTTAAAAAAATTTCTTCATAATTAATTTCGGTTGTGTTTAATAAAAAAAATTATTTAAACAAGTTCAATGCGGTTCAGTTCAGTTTAGTTAGGGCCAATTCAGATCTACTTACAAGGTTTATTCATTCCAGTAGCGATTAGGACATAACGGACCTAAAGAGCACATTCAATTAATAAATTGTACTGTAATCGGATTTAGTATTTTCCCCCTAAAACCGGAAACTGAAATGAACCGAAATTAATGACGAAATGAAATGATAGATAGAATATTAATATCGCAATATATAAATTAAAATATGTATTATTATAAATTAATTATAAATAAATTATTATAAACTCTTCAAAGAGAGATAAAATAAAAGAGTAATTAAAAATGTTGTAAATATAACAAGTTCTTAAACTATACCTTTGCCGAAAGTACTTATAAATATGTATTTTAGAAAGAGGAAATCTAAAAGACTATTTAATCCAATGATATAGAAGTTTAGTGGCGGAAATCGTTTTGTGGATGACCTCTTAAACTTAAAGCAGAGAGCTAGAATTGTTCTTTGAAAAGCATATGATGGGCGCCTGCAATATATGCAACCATCACTGCTCTATTAAATGAAACCACGTGCCTTTTTATTTAAATATTATGTGTATGTATGTATTCAGAAGTTTCAGAGTATAAAATTCATAATGTATCATCTTTGTTTAAAATATACCTGAACTAAAATAGATAAAATAGAATAAGAATATTCAAAATCAATATAGCCCAGGCAAATTAGACTTCTGCCAATAAATATGCACAAGCTGGAAATAATTTTAATCGCCGTTAGGCATCCCAAATAAGAGTTATTATATGAGTTTGCGACGGTTTCTGGCTGGTGGTAAATTTTTGAGGGCCTAAAAACCATGAAAATTTGGGATTTTTTCAGATTTTTGCTTATAACTCGAAAACCATGCGTCCTACAGAAAATTTTACTCTTACCAAAATGAAAGAGGACAAAATTTGGCGTCGAATAACGTACTTAAAATTTAAAAATCGGTTCCGCCGTTTAGCCGCAATCGATCGTCAAAGATAGGAAATTTTTACTTATAACTCAAAAACGGTGCGTTCTATCGAAAATTTCACTCTTACTAAAATGAAAAAGCACAAAATTTCGCGTCAAATAAAGTATTTAAAAGTTAAAATTGGTTCAGCCGTTTAGGCACAATCGATCGTCAAAGATATGCAATTTTTACCAACTTGGCGGAAAAGTGAATTATGCTCATTAGGTGGCCACAAGAAACCACTCTTTGAATTTTTGCGGTGCAGACCCCCATAATAGTTGCCAATTGGCTAAAAAATGAGATTGGGAAAGTTTCCTCTTAATTGGACAACGGTAACCCGTGCCGCAATGAGGTCGGATCATGTCCTGTCTTGAAAAATGCTGGATATCTTCAAATCTAAAAGTTTCAACAAAAAAGTGGCTCAAGTAAAACTTCAAGCCAACACAATTACCTAGAAAATGAGACAAGAATCAAATTTCTAGTATGAGTGGTTTTCATTTTATGAAAGAAAAACTGCAATTTTTCAAAAACTTCAAACTCATTGTGGCACTGGTTACCGTTGTCCAATTTCTAGCTACCCTATTTAGATTTTGAATATTTCTGTAAAATATTTGTACCAATTGGAAGGGTTTTCTAGAACCTTTTTTGTTTTAAAAGTCACATTGACAATGCTCATTTCCCAAGAAGGCAGCATATAATACCTACTTTTGAATAGACCTGATTTTTTTTTAGTAATTTTACAGTTATTAGTTACATAGATACATTAAAAATATATAACACTACCGAGCGTACTAAATACCATTCTGATTAAACACTTTAATGTTTCCTATTCTAATTTATAGGATCTTATATAGGTATTTTTCGGTAATATCTAACTTCAGAATTATATTTCTCGTATATTTCATATTCCTTAGAAAATTTAGCATTTTTCACACCAGGCCCAGAAGGCCGCACTTCATGATTATGAAGGCCATAGGTCCCTATTCTAGAATAAAAAAAAAAATTTGAAATGTTTTGAATCTTGTAAGAGTGTACGTAAATAATTGATCAAAAATACTTATTTCAATTAATTTAATTTAAGCAAAATTTAACTTAGAAAATAATAAATTAGTTAGTCTTTGTCTTAGGTCGGGAATGTTTATAAATAGGTCTTTATATTTATAGAATAATCTCCATTTCCGATCAAATATTTTTAATTTACTTGAAATCTATTTATAGACTCGAGACATCACAACTGATAATTAACTGTTGAATATGATGAGCACCATTTAAGCAAATAATATTTTTTTTCACTCGCGATTTCCTTATATAGGAATTGCATGATATAGAGTATTTAAAATGAATTAAATAGTAATATTATAGATTGCGAAAATTTGTGAAGAACTTAAAAATTATATAATTTTCTGATAGAGTAAATCTAAAAAGAACTCAGTAATTATTAGGTACGCTCGGAAGGCAAGCGAATTAATCAAATCATACTATTTTTTATTATCGAGTTCAGAAATGCCTTAGAAAAATAATTTTCAAGCATTTGCATTGTCTGTTTGTATGTATGTATAGACTAAGATATCCATGATAACTCAAGAACGAAAAGTCGTCGAAAGTTCATTCTAGTGCCAAAATGTTTGTATTTTCAAAACGAAGTAGTAATTAGATTTTGGGCTTTCTAGCTTCATACTTGATGATTGAAAAAGGCAGAAAATATATATTTTTTAATAGTTTTATTGAAATTTTAAGGCTTTGTTTTGATAAAAGCATTTTTTGAGATTCTCACTTGTTGCCATGATAAACAAACAAACAAACAAGTGTTTCAAGATTTCAAGTGTCTTTAAAAAGTTTTCACTTTTTCCCTTAATTTCTAAACATGAAATTTACCAATAAGTAGGTAGAGTGGACAATTAAATTAGGAAAAAAAATAAATAAAAACTTTACAATTCGGTACTCTAAGCAAATTTATGAGATTTGGCAAATTTTCCCTACGATCTATAAAATAATTATTAAATATTCGGATAAAATACTTGTACTAGAACTAGACTAAATAACTATAGTCTCAAATTAATAAAAATGTGAGGAAGTGAAATTTTAATTTTAAACCCACTAATGGCTCATGGCAAATAAAATAATAAATTAGGAAATTTAAATTATTCTTTTAAAACCCACTAATTGTTTATGACAAATAAAATTTATTAAAATTAGGAAAATTTAAATTTAATAATAAAGCTTGACTTTTATTTCCCCTCTATTAGGTCATTTCCCCTTTATTGTAACAAACAAATTCAGACAGATACGTCGCTAAAGAAGTTTCACTTGGGGGGTCAGATAGGCTAGGCGGTAGCATGACAGCGAGCTAACCAGGGGACCCGGGTTCGAATCCGACTCGAGGCATCCAGCTAAAATCTGACCCCGGGGGTAGAGACAAATTAAAAAAAAAAAATATAGCTAGTATCGTAATTAGGCTTATGGCCAAAAAGCCAAAAAAAAAAAAAAAAGTTTCACTTGAAAAAAATATTTAATCATTATTCTTTATAAAATTAATAAATCAGCAGCTCGATACAAAAAACCTTTATAAGAAGAATATAGTAAAATCTTATTATTGATGAGAAAGATGCAAGAAAACCCCTCGCGGATTGAAAATATGGATTTAAAAAAGATTTGGTTAGAGTTAGAAATTCATTTAATTTAGATGAAGTAATGGTATAATATGACTCAAGAAGAAGAGAAAAACATGAGAGAGAAATCCAGTATCTTGTCATAAGTATATGATTATCTTAATTGAAACACAATGCTAATTAACGATAAAACGTCAATTAAAATAACTTTATTAATGCTAGGTGTAAAATGTGATATGGTATATTAAAATAATATTTATATAACAGCTTGTTGTCTTAATTGTGTTTTTGAGCTCTGAAATATTATTCATATATAATTTTGATAGCTGACGGCCGTAGAACCAGAATCTATTAGATCTCTGAAGTTAGGGTTTGAACACTTGCAATCTCAGGAACAAGTAGGAGTAAATATCTCTTAACCCAGTATAAAAGGAGTTTGTCTGAACTACAGTGATTCTATGGGGATAGTGGCGACACGTAGGGCCATCCGCCATATTTAGTCTTATTTTAAATTGAAGAATATTAGGAAATTTAAGAAAATTAATATTTAAACACATTCTTTACTTTATATTAAAAATTATTTAATTAAAATTAAAATGTAATAATAATAATATTATCATAAATTTCCTAATATTCTTCAATTTAAAATAAGACTAAAAATGGCGGATGACCCTCCACTGTCTCTAGAGTCATTGTAGATTGAACTTGCTATGAGCGCCAAATAGTGAAAGATATTTTGATAATAGCTTTATTCGTTTTGGATGCCTTGGGCGCCCTTATGTCAGCCTCAAGTCACTAACCCATATTCGTTTAGGAATACCAACCGACTTGGTGTGCCCCAGCCCTATTCGTTTCCCTATTCTCCCCCTTCGTTTTCCTAAACGAATATGGGTTAGTGACTTGAGGCTGACATAAGGGCGCCCAAGGCATCCAAAACGAATAATGCTAATGCTGTCAACAAACTTCCTATATAATTAGTTGTATTAATCTGTACGTCCGGGAGGCTCATTGTGTTGAAAAATATCCGGAACGTAGAGAAAAATAATTTTAATCCATTATTTTTTTCTATCTATGTGTCTGGATGTGACACTGGATTCAGATACCCACGAAATCTTGAACTAAAATGGTAGAAAGTTCATTCTTATGCTAAAATGTTTGTATTTTCAATGCGGAGAATTGATTAGATTTTGAACTTCTGGTTCAAAAATGCAGAAAACATCATTTTTGGAATGATTTTATTGGGATTTTAAAGCGGTGTACTATTATCATATAGGCATAAATAAACAATTTATAAAACTAAAGATTTGAGCATCTTTTTTTGAAAATAGTTGGAATGTTTTTCAAAAAATCAGCTCGGGTTCAGATTAACCAACGTATGTATTTTAAAAAGAAAAAAGAGTCAATCTTGAAGACAAATTCTAAGATTTTAGTAGAAATATTATTAAATTGAGATATCGAGAGGGGGATTCAACCTGAGAACTAACATGCTTTCCGGCTCGTCGGCTGACTGCCGGAAAGCATGAGAGTTCTCAGGTTTGTCCCTGAGGGGATGAATCCCCTCTGATATCGCAATTTTAATAATATTTCTATTAAATCTTAGAATTTGTCTAAAGACCAATTCTTCTCTTTTAAACAATTTATATTTAAGTTTATTATTAGGTAATTATAAGGGCGACACTAGTGTAAATAAGTTTTCACTTTTTTGTTATTTAATAATTATGTGGGTGAGCGATTGTTTCCTTAATCGAGGAAAATTACTAAAAAGAGTAACCAATCTCTCTTTTTTACAGCTAAGAAATTGCAAGGGTGTGAAATACTATAAATCCAGACCTGTTTTAGACTAGAAGAGATTAATTTCTTAATTTCTATTAATTTAGGAATGGCCTTTTGACACTAGGCAAGAGAATATTAAATCGAAATGACTAGCAGATTTAGATATTTATCAGAAAATTATTAATTCCCCGAAACTGCAAACAGAGTACCTAGTCTTGAAAAAGTTTTCACTTTTTCCTCTAATCTTTTTTGTGATTTTATTCAATCAGGAGTGACGGTGAGCAGTACTTTACTGTAAATGAGGGGCTAGATGGAATACAAGAGCCTAAATACGGGAAAAGTTAAACCTTCCTGATTTCCCGTTCCCTAAGATTAAATTCATCACTCTTCATAGTCATCTTAGATCTATTATGATGTAACAACTCACCTCC
>JALMQS010000225.1:30064908-30251594 GCA_024734495.1 Forficula auricularia | reverse complement strand
GAGTGGGTGCTCATACTTGAGAATCATCACAGAATAAGTCGATCGAAACGTCGTAGTTTTATTGTATTATTTATTCGTGCGTTCAATAATTAATTATAAATTTTAATTATGCATTTAAATAAAAATTCAAATTTTAATCAAATTAATCACAAAAATAAAAGCTTCAACATCTTCATTACTAATATAACATAAAAAATCATGAGCTAGTGTCATCTATTAGATCCGATGAAATGAATTATTTTTAATTACATGTCAGAAGGGTTGTTTTTCACCCCCTCGGGAATCGAACCCGAGTGCCAGTAACAGCACATATAATTAAAAATAATCCATTCCATCGGATCTAATAGATGACACTCTCTCATGATTTCCTAAGAAAATTTTAAATCTTTACTATCGGAAAATTGAAATCTCACAAATATAAAATATATATAAAATTTAATTGTTAAAGACTATAGTTTCAAAGGTTTCTGCTTCATCATCATTAGTTTGTTAAGGCACCAGCTCACTATTACCTACAATAAAACGAAAACATTCAATCGTGTATTTGAATTCAGGAGAAATATCAGATAAAATATTTATAATTAAAAAGACTGATGATGGTCAAAATTTCAAAAATTTCTCTAACAAATAAATTTTATATTTTTTTAATTTGCATCAAGCAGAAAACAACCTCATTGATTTCTCTTATGAATCAACAACTCTGAGACTCTCGGCAAAATAAATACATTTATTTGAATTAGTTGAAAAGTTTTTTGTTTTGCCGAGAGTAGCAGAGTTGTTGATTCACAAAGAGAAACAAAGAGATTGTCTTCTGCTTGATGCAAATAAACATATACACATATATATCAAGATGATATATCTGTATATATATATTATTTATTTGTTTGGAGACTATAGTTTCGAAGACTTGGTCTTCATCATCAGTCTTTCTTCAATTATAAATGTTTTTCATGGAGTCAATATCATATGGATACTGAAAACTTGGTGTTCCTTCGTCACTGGAAAGCTAGCAACTGATATATATGTGTATATGTTTATTTGCATCAAGCAGAAGACAATCTCTTTGTTTCTCTTTGTGAATAAATACATTTATGATTAAATTTTATTTAGAATGATGAGTTTTGTAGTACTAATGATAGCAGAGTGTTTGATTACTTTAATAACACTCAGTTAGATTGAATTATATAATTGTTTTGTGTTAGAAATGTGTAAATAATTTTAAGCTGAAACATGCACAACATGCACAAGCTCATGAACTTGATCTTTAACGTTTTTCTCGTCTGATAAATACTAAAACTAGGGTCTAAAAAAATGAAAATGATTCACAATCACCCAATACAAACCAATTCACGATCAAATTCGAAACAAATCGAACTACAAACCAAATTAGTCGATTCCTATGAGTTCTAGAAACCAAATTAAACACACACAAAATGAATAAATAAATAAATAAAAATAAGGGTATTTGTTCGTATAAAAATCTATTTTCAAAATATTTTAAAAAAATAAAATTTCATTAATGTCTGATTTATAATTAAATATTAATTTTTGAAAGTATTTTAAAAAAGAGAAAGAATTTAATCTTTTCGGGACAAATTTAAGATTTTAGTAGAATATTATTAAATTGCGATATCAGAGGGGATTTCCCAGGAGTCGAACCTGAGTGTGAGCTAACTGCCCGGATAGCGTGCTAGTTCTCAGGTTCAACTCCTGGGATGAATCCTCGATACGGTAAATTTAACAATATTCAATAAAATCTTAGAATTGTCCGAAAAAGATTGATTAAATTTTCTCTTTTTAAAATACATCTTGGTTAATCTGAACTAGAGCTGATTTTTTGAAAAAATTACCAACTATTTTCAAAAAAAAAGATGCTCAAAACTTTAATTAAACATTTTGAAAGTAGAAAATTTATTTCACTGATGATTTTTATACTTATATAAGCGTTACAAAGGTATATACCATACATTTCACAAAAGAAAGTATCGTACCTACGTTAAGAATATGATAAGAACTTTCAATGAGAATTTTCTTTAAAAACAACTGAAAGTATGAGAAAAATCAGGTTAATGGCAAAATTAAATTTAAGATTAAGAACAAATTGGGAAAATATAAGAACAGCATTGTATTAAGTTAATTCAGAAATTTTATATTTCCGTAATCACAGATCATGGTTTAATCAACTGTCTATGGTTTGATATAGATATTAAATAATTGATGGAGTTGACTAATTTTTCATTAAATTGAAGGGTTGGTTTGACTAATTTTGAATTTTGTATTGTTTGAATATAGAATTGGGTGTAGAATGGTCAGATATTGGTTGAATTTATTGATCATGGCTTTATTAAAATCTTTTTATAATTGAAAAGTAATGGAGTGGGTCTGTGCTGAGGAAAGAAAAAATTAACAATATATAAAATAAGGGAATCCTTCCTCCTTTCCTTCTTTCAAAATCGACGTTTTAGGTGATTTTTGTAATGAATGAAACAAATAAAATTAATAGTAGTGTTCAAAACTTTCGCTTTTAACAAAGGCATAGAAAAAATTGTTTTTCTTAATTAAGAAAAAGAAGGAAAAAAATTATGTTTTTCTATGCCTTTGTTATAAATGAAGAAAGTTTTTGAACCTACTGTGGAGAGAAGAAGGAAACATTTTATTTGTTTCAGCATTCATTGACCCTTTGAAACCCTGAAGAAGGAGGGAAAAATCCTCCGAAACGTCGGTTTGAAAAGGAAAGGAGGAAGGATCTAACAAATTACACCTTATTTTATATGTTTTAATTTTTTTCTCTTTCCCTCACTACCTTTTGGGCTGCCTTCCATTACATTCAATTAAAATTTCTACCAGTCCGTCTCTCTCCAGAGAAAATTTCGTTGCAAAAAAATTCTTTTTATAATTTTTTTCTTAGGGTTTCAAAATTAATTTAAAAAACCAGATCCCGATGATCTTGGAACCTAAGTTTTAGTACCTAAGTTTTCTCGTGGGTAAGAAGATGAGAACAGTGTGCTCATGGTTGCGATTAAATTTATTGGTATACCTATGGAAATACCACAAGTTACAGCCTTATATCAAGGCTAAAATTACAAAAGTATACCCCTTAAGGGTATATTACATTACTGGTAAAGTCAGAAGAAAGCCTATATTTAGGGATATTGTTGGCAAATGAATTAGAGCATTTATTGGTAAAAAAATAGTGTCATATAAAATCTTTTGAACGGGTTGCGTTTTGAAAAATATAGGGCGTCAAAGTTACATGAGAAAAAAATTATTTAATATAACTCTTAAACAAACTAAGAATGCAGAATTACGTGTGCAGTCAGAGTTGATAAAGCTCTACTAAATATAAAAATTTTGATCAGTTCAAACAGTGGTGTAGATGTGAAATCTGTAAAGAAGTATTCTTTTATAATCTGTTACTTTGAAACGATAGTTTTATGTAAAAAAAAGGCTTTATTTTTCACTAATAAATGCACTGTTCATATATTCTCAACCTTTTTGGGGATCCCTGGCCTATATAATATAGTTCATACATTTTCTTGAACGACATATTGTTTAAAGAAATACGATTCCTAATTTGAAGCTGAACAGCTCCTTATTAGTGAGGTTTTATGTTAATTTGTCCAAGAAAGACCTGCCTAGTTAAGATAAAAAGTAATCAGTATTTAAACAACATTAGAAGAGTTTGATATCTCATTAAAAAAGATCATAAGTAGTCAATTAATATATTCTAGTTGAAATAGAAAAAACGGTATTTTGGTAAGCTTCCTTCTCTAAAATAAACTTGTACTCTGGTAGTACTTACATAGGCTTTAAACCAAATCTTGACAAATTCAAAACAAAAATACAGTGAAACCCCTCAAATCCAAACTAATTGGGACTGTAGCCTGTTCAGATTTAAATTTGTTCGGATTAGCCGAAAGCTGGTTTTGGCGAGCGTTTCTGTTCGAGGTGCGTTGTTATTGTTGACTTTTTAATTAAGTGAACGGTTTTGATTAATGTTTTGATTTTAAATTATGGCAAACAAACGAAAACACAGTTCTTGTACCGTAGAACAAAAACTGAAAGCTTTAAAGCGTCTGGACGATGGGAAAAGTTTGACAAAGTTGGCTGGCGAGTTTGGTGTTGGTAAAGCAACAATCAGTGACTGGAAAAAAATCGTGTCAAAATTGAACAGTTTTGCAATGTATCAAGTGATAAAACCTTAAATTTGTCAAAAAAACTCGTTCGGATTTCCCGGTATTTCGGATCTCCGGGGTTCGGATTTGAGGGGTTTCACTATAGGTGTTACTGTTTGAAGGTATTTCAATTAGAATACTCAGAAAGTAAGATGCTAAGCTCGTATTTTAACATAATTAATATTGTTACAGAGAATAGTTACTCTCCCCAAGATTATGATTATATCATTATTAACTATTAAGCCTGAGTCTTCTTGAGTGGATGGAAACCAGCTTGATGATTCAACAGAACTCTTTAGCAATTGTTAACTCAAATAGAAAAATTCCCAGGACCTTTCTAATTATGTGATCTTATTTCGTGATTTATATAACTCGTGTTAAGTTTTCAAATTCAGTATAAAAATCAATATTGAAGAAAGAAAAATATTTTGATTGAAAACAATAAATAAATTGTAAAAATCGACTTATGAGATTACGTAAGTTGAAGAGTGAACGTATTAAATAAAGTTGGGAATTTATGCGATAAAATATTGGATTATGAACACTGTATTAAAATAATACGTAAAATAATAAGTAAAATAGTTCATTTTTTTAAATTAATTTGATTAATTTTTCGGACCTAAAATAGGTCAGTTCTCATCCTTAGAGCATTAGCTTACTGATAATGTAAAAATTAGAGCAACAGATGAAACGGCTGGGGTTTAATAGAAATTATATATAGGTATATAAAAAAGCAGAGTCAAATCTCAAGTTCCAAATCTTATACCTTCCAAAATACTTGAGATATCAAATTTGTTATTATTTGTTACTGGACTTAATTGTAGAATTTTTCATATTTTATCTTAATTTCTCGTTAGGTAGAAAAATCGTGTAAAAAATGAATACCTACTTTAACACCCTCCTAATTCGTCATTTTATAGTAAATTAAATTTAAAAATCAAATCAGCTTAATTTTATTTAATGAGATATTTACAGGGATACTTCAATTTTTATTTTCAACCCCACAAAAAATTTGACCCTCCCCAAAATGATCATTTGAGTATAATTTTAATACAATTTTTAATTTCGGGAAAATGAATATTGTATATCTAAATAAAAAAATGTAAATCTTAAAAAAAAACAATCTTCAAAACGTTTACAATATTTTAATTCCAAACGTTTCGGGAGAATTTCTCCCTTTATCAATGGAAATTTTTAAATTGAAAAAAGAGCACTAAGAAATTAAATTTTAATTTAATCTTAGAAAAAGCAACTTTTTTTCTTTTTTTCAATTTAAAATTTTCCTTTGATAAAGGGAGAAATTTTCCCGAAACGTTTGGATTTAAAATAAACGTTTTGAAGATTGTTTTTTAAAAAGATTTGTATTTTTTTAATTATAAAACAATCAATAAATAATAATTTTTCTTTTCATTATATCTAAATTATAAATTTCAAAAAAAAGAAATCAATGAGGTTGTCCTCATCTTGATGCATATTATATATAAAACGACTGATGATTAAGGTCAAACCTTCGAAACTATAGTCTCTAACAAATAAATTATATACAGTGAAACCCCTCAAATCCGAACTAATTGGGGCTGTAGCCTATTCGGATTAGCCGAAAGCAGCTTCTACAATTGAAGACAACTGATATCAAGTGAAAGATTAAGTGATATTTCGTGTGTTTCTATTATTCTATTATGTTTTTGAAAAGTGATTAACCTAAAGAATTTAAATAATCAACTTTTACCGTTTTTCAATCCTGGATGACATAAGTATGTAGACACATTTACACTTTGTTTGGTATGCGAACTGTACTTTGTAAATTTTTCAACTAATTATGTAAAATAAGGTTATAATGTAGAATATATACATAATTATTTGATGACTAAATAAATAAGTTTCTCTTTTTGTGTTCGCATTTCCGGGGTTCGGATATGAGGGGTTTCACTGTATATACATATTTATATTCATAATATATATGTTTATTTATAACAAGCAGAGGACAAACTCATTGATTTCTCTTGATGAACCAACAACTCTGCTACTCTCGGTAAAATAAATTTTTTTTTAATACATTTATGATTAAACACTCTCGATTCGTTTATAAAATCCCATGTTTTGTATATTATTTAGTTTACGAATTACAATGCTCTTACAGACGTTGGACAGACTAATAGATAGGCATCCTATGGCACTAATAGGCTGCGGTTGTAAATTTGAACGGAACCCTAAAAACGATATATATATAAAATGCTTACCAAAGTGCTTATTTTTACAAGTTTATTTATATGTATTGATGATTGTGTAAAATGGTCTGTCATCGAACTAGAAATGAAGGATCGGGTTTAATAAACGATTTCCTTCTTGAAGAAAGAACTCCGAGTGTGCCTTGGGTTTTAAAAAGGTGATGGTGATTTTAAAAGGAGTTGTTGTGGAGTAGTGGCTGGACGGACACCTGTGCATGCAAATTTCGTGTCGGTGACAAAGGCATGGTTTGCTCCCTTGATGTCGCAGGAAAGAACCTTGATCGTGCTAAGAGCGGATGTATCCCATTCTAATAACAACAGGTACTCCTTTTTCATTTATTTCATTCATATTCTCCTGGCTTTTAAAAGAAGTAAAAGATTTTAAAAATCATTTTCCTAATAACTTTTCGACAGGGTTGTTAAAAAAAACCCACTTTTTTAGATTAAAATTTGAATTTTTATTTAAATCACACATAATTAATTATATTTCATTATTCGTGTCCATGATTAATAATTAAAGGAATCTTAGGGAGTTGGACATGACTTTAAATTAAATACAAAGTTTTTTACTCAAATAGGCCAACGTTTCGTTACTGGTTCGCAACTTATTCAGTGGCTCATTTATTAAACTTATTTGTCTGGAGTTTTGAGTAAGAGAAAAACCATTTTCAAACAGTATCCTTAGAAATGAGTCAATTTTATCAATAATATAAAACATAAACCTTTTAAAACAATGTAAAAAAAAATCTTTGTTCAATTTGATTCTTTTAATTATTTTGACAGGAAACAATTACATTGTTTTAAAAGGTTTATGTTTTATATTATTGATAAAATTGAGTGATTTGTAAGGATACTGTTTGAAAATAGTTTTTCTCTTAGTCAAAACTCCAGACAAATAAGTTTAATAAATGAGCCACTGAAGAAGTTGCGAACCAGCAACGAAACGTTTGGCCTATTTGAATAAAAAACTTTGTATTTAATTTAAAGTCTTGTCCAACTCCCTAAGATTCCTTTAATAATTAATTATAATTATTGATTGAAACAAATAATACAATAGAAATACATAACACTTTTTCCTTTTTTAGATTTTGACCAGGGGACTGGTCAAAAGTGGTTAAAACGGTCCAAAATTGGTTTCAACTACAATTTTTTTTTTAGTCTTACTATAAATATATTTATATATTTTATACTTTAATCAGTTATAGAATATAGAATAATAATAGAACTTCTAAGCTGACCACCAGTGACGAAGGAACACCAAATTTTCAATATCCATACGATATTGACTCCACATTTATAATTAAAAAAAGACTGATGATGAAGACCAAGTCTTCGAAACTATAGTCTCAATCAAATAAATAATATATATACAGATATATCATCTCGATATATATGTGTGTATGTTTATTTGCATCAAGCAGAGGACAACCTCTTTGTTTCACTTTTTGCTTAGATGTTAGGAAAAAAAAGCATATTTCGTTTATTCTCTGAAACCATAATTCAAGTTAAAACTTGTCTCTGCCGTTCTACACAGAACATATGCAAGTTTACGCATTCAGCGATCAAGTTAGTACTTGTAATTTCGTTCATAATATAAAAGCAAGATTTGAAGGGCCAGGGATGATAGATGTACCAATTTCTTGGTACACATACCATTTTTAAGGGTCTTGTACTATGTACCAACTAAAAATTATTTACATTATTTTATTTATAGGTATATGAATGTAAATATGAATCAAATTATGTTAATCAAGTGGTCACTCAATAAAAGCCACTGGTCAAAATTAGATAAAGTCCAGAATGATTTAAACCGGTTTAAACCAGTGGTTTTAACCGAACCACCCTGCTCTTCGATTCTACAATAATTTAGTGACATTTAAGTGAAATATTAAAATAATTTATAAATTATAACATAAATTTGAATGTGATCTGAACAAAAAGTGGACACAATTGGTTTATTCTGAAATCAGCAAAAGCGTGGAATTCCCAATAAATAGTGACTATCTTTTGGGCTTGTGTGAGTGTAATCAAAAAGTCACTATGGCACTTCAAAGATTTTTAATAAGGCCTAGTGTAAATAATGATTGCCAACCTTCGAAACGGAGACGACACCTAAAGAAGAAGTGTAAATATTTAAAATAGTATATTTTCATGTTTTAAATTTGCATTATATTTAGTTATTCCCAAGATATAATTAATGCTCAGATTGTTTTCCTGAGAATGGCATTTAAAAATAGATTTAGCTATGATCAATTCAGAAATGCTAAGACATATAAAGACATTTTTAATTCCTTCTGGCTCTCTTAGAATATGATTTCATGGGACATTTTCATTTTTGTTAATTTGAATTTTTTGTTTTTAATTTTTAAGTTGATTTACCTATATTGTATACTATAATGTACACTACTGGTAAATGACCAACTATTGGTGCTTTTACCTTATGTTTTCTTTTTTTGCTGAAGTTTGACTCTTGATTCAAGATTATTCTTATAAAGGGTTAAATTGTATTATTTATTAATGTTATATATGTGTGTATGTATCTAGGTATTTACATATTTGATTTTGTTAAATTTTAATGTATGTATTAATATATATGATGATGAATAAATAAATAAATTAAAATGTATATATTTTTAATTAGAGAAAATAATATAAATAAAGTGATTGGCTAAATGGTTAAGGCCAGAAGCCAGGAAGGGAAAAAAATAATAGAAATTTAATAAAAGACCCCTCTTAAAATGAATTTTTATTTTCAGTGCCCGGAGAACTGAATGTTGCAAGGTAATTTTTTTGCTTTAATTAATATTATTTTTAATTATAAATTCAGGTAAAAATGTAGATTTTTAATTTATTTTTATACCAACGTTTGGACCCGCTCCGCCCCATCATCAATTATTTAAAAATAATATTAATATACACGGGGATTCCTTCGTTGAACCTTTTAACCCCTGAAGAAGGAGGGAGGATCTTCAGAATCGTGGGGTTTTTTAAGAAGATGAAAATGACGTTCTAATAAATTATATATTTTATTCAGAATTTGTGATTTTCGTTGGCCCCTTTGTAAAACAATTCAACATTGAGTTCTATCACTCCGTCTTCAATAGAAAATACCTCTAATTAATTAAATTTTCTTTAATTTTAATATAAAAAATATTTGTAATGTTCCTGAAAAATTTTGGAGACAGAGAGAAGGGGATTTTAAATATCGTATTATTCTTGGTGAAAGAATATTTAACAAATTTAAGAAATATAAAATTCTAGGTAGTTTTCACAAAAATTTTTGTGAAACCTACCCTAGAATTTATTATTTCTTAAATTTAAAAAAGAATTTTTAATTTTTTAAATTTACTACCTAGAATTTTATATTTCTTTAATTTTTTTAAGAGGAGTCGGGTAGCTCAGTCAGCTAACGCACTGGCCTCGCTTCGGCATTGATCGATTATGGCGATGTTGGAGTGGAGGTCCGGGGTTCGAACCTGGCTGGCAAATAAAACTTTCTACCGGCTGAAAACTCGGCTCCTTCACTAACCCTACTAACACTCTACTTATGTGCTGTCAAATGGGCTTTGTTCCCGGTGACATTAATAAATAAAAAAAAAAAATTAATTTTATAAATTTGCTTTACTCTACTATATCATAATAATTAATATTATAAGGTTAGGTGAAATTTCAAGGATAGGATTTAAAGAAAAGAGAACGATGATTCCGAGGAAGATAGTACATGAGATTATTATTGAGCGATATCCTACGGAGTGAACTAAGTAAGAAAAGGGGAGAGGAAGACCAAGATAAGTGTATTTCCTCCAGAAGATGGAAGATATAGGATGTGGGACTTTTAGAGAAATTTAATATAAATATCTTATCTCATACTATTTAATGATCAATTGTATATTTAGAATCGGTATCTCGTAAACAGCTCTTAGCGATTTCGATGAAAATCAAGGATCGGCAGGGTTTTTGGGTCTACAAATCGATATGTCAGAGGCTCAACTTTGGATAACTTTAATTTGATTTTGCATCATTCGTATCCATAGTAAATTAGTTAAGAGGAATAGTAGGGAACTGGATAAAATCAAAAACACAAGAGTGAAAGAAAAGTCGCTTCCAAGATTGTTGATTAATTTGAGCCAAGAATATGTTAAAGAAAGATTAATGATGTTTTGTCTTATAGTGAAATTGTTTTTTGACAAATAGTGAAAAAATGGGGTATTTTTCTAACATTATCTAATATTTAATTTATTTATAAGTTTTTTCTAATTTTCCTGATTTTATCATTCTAGCCACTGAAAAAGTCAGAATAAACTAACGAAACGTCTTGCTCATTTATCTGTGTTTTTGTTTTTATCCAGTTCCCTATTATTCCTGTTACTATTTAATTTGATTGTTTGTTTTTTTCTTAAGGTAGTTATATCGCGACAATAGTAGCAAAAGGTTAATGCTAGAGTATATAGTACAAACAATAAGGATTCATAATTAATAAGCTCCAAACTTTTTGCTGTTTATGTACCACTACTAGCCAATTCCGTGCTCGTTTGACAAATATGGCAACACTGTCCGAGCTTGTATATATTTTATCACAGAAATGTCAGATAAAGTACATTATAAAGGAAGATTTATAAAACAAAAAGTTCTTTATAAGCGATTGAAAGCTGTTGCGACAATGGCTGAAGCGAAAAAACGTCAAAAAAGTACTAAAGTTAACCCACTTTTTAGGTTAAATAAATGTGTTGTTGCCAGCTTGTTTTTAGTGTAAATTTTTCATTATTTATTCAGAAACTTCGTTGTAACTATGAATTAAAATTTTCTTAAAAAATGTATTAGTTATTGTTTAATGTTGGTTTAGTTTCTTATAACAATGGTAAGAAGAGTTTCTTAATTATAATTAATTATATAAGTAAACTTTCGATATCCCGTATATTGCAATGTATAAGAGTCTGAAAAACTTTATCTTTGGTATTTAATTTCTCCGGAACTATGTATATTGATCATCAATTTCGTTTTGCCACCAATCGATGCAAAAGTATTTAACTAATAAATTTTAAAAAAATCCTAAGAAAACAAATATGGTGATACAACTACCTTAATAAATAAAGAAATTATTCATAGGTGAGTGTGTCACTAAAAAATCATAAATGCATTTATTTTTTCAATTTCCTTTTATTAATTAATTATTTTTTTAATTGTAAAACCCACTCTGTTATTAAACTTATGTAGTCCGAGGATCCCTTCTTGAACAATATTTTTTTGAGTACCCCATCCCAGCTCAAAGGCATTTTACGTCGTTTTTGAGACTTAATTTCTGGCTCAATAATCTCATAGGGTTCGAAATATTTTTTTTGCCTTTTCATCGTCTTCTTGAACTGTTTGCAACCATTTTTTATAATTTCGCGGACCCCCAGGGGTCCGTGGACCACAGTTTGTTTCAGGATCGTTGTTTTAGAACAACAAATTTAAAGAAATTCTCTCGAATTGTTTTCGGGAAAATGTTGAAAACCTAAAAACACGTGTTCTAAAAGAGATTAAGGAATTAAAATACGAATCCTCTCAGATTACGAATATGAATGAACGGACATTTTAAGCTCATCTAATATTTATTTATA
Organism: Forficula auricularia; assembly: GCA_024734495.1. NCBI lineage: Eukaryota > Metazoa > Arthropoda > Insecta > Dermaptera > Forficulidae > Forficula > Forficula auricularia. The sequence continues at coordinate 30,239,591 of JALMQS010000225.1, read as the reverse complement.
TAGATTTTAAAATTCTAATAAAGTTAAGTGATTCAAAAGGCCTCGAAAGGATGAATGAAGCAATGATTTATCTACTACTACTGTTGGAAATAAATTTATACGATGATGTAAAAGTATAATATATATATTATAGTGAGAGTATTTAACACAGTTTTGTTAAATAAAAATTTATTGTACTAGATGAGGGAGGAGGTATCAGCCAAAGATGGAATCACTGGGTTCAATAAAACACCTTTAATAAGACGTTTCGGCCTGAATTTTATTTGGCCATCTTCAGTCAATTAGGAGTTATACACAAAATGCGGTACACATATGTGATCGAACCAAGCCTTGTCAAAAATAAAAAAATTTTTAACTTCATGTAAATTTATAACGTGCCTGGACCCAAAAGTTTCAGAATGAAAGTCTATTTAAGAAATATAGTCTATTTTTGAACTTCTGTTTCTTAGTTATTAATCTTGTTACTTCCCTGATTTCTCTCTTGAGGCAGGCACCGTACTTTTGCAGCAGTTTTTGAACATGTATGTTAATCTCAGTTGTATGAATATTGTTAGAGTTCGTGGCTGATGAAACTGTACTAGATGAAGGAGGAGGTATCAGCCAAAGATGGAATCACTTTTCATTCTGAAACTTTTGGGTCCAGGCACTTATAAATTTACATGAAGCTAAAATTTTTTTATTTTTGACAAGGCTTGGTTCGATCACATAACAGGTGGGCTGAAAAGTTCGTAGGCTAGCATTGAAAAAAAAATTTTTTGGATAGAATTTGATTTTATTATTCAATATAGTTCCCTTCGCGGGCGATACAACGATTATAGCGGTCATACAATTTTTCGATACCATTTTTATAATACCATTTGTCTTTATCCTCAAAATAGGCTTCAGATTACCCCTTCATCGGCGCAAAATTTCTTTCCAGCGAGCATCCTCTTGAGGTCTGAGAACAGAGTATGTGTACCGCATTTTGTGTATAACTCCTAATTGACTGAAGATGGCCAAATAAAATTCAGGCTGAAACGTCTTATTAAAGGTGTTTTATTAAACCCAGTGATACCATCTTTGGCTGATACCTCCTCCTTCATCTGGTACAGTTTAATCACAACCACGAACTCTAACAATAAAAATGAATTGGTTTGCCGAAAATAATGTCCCTTAGGGAACATTACGAGAAAACTAATAAAATATGCAATCAGAGTAGAAAATGAAAACAATGTTTCGATATCCTAAATATCTTTTGAAGGATTCGATTTTAAATGTTTTGTTCATCAGCCAATCCTGGCAACATTACGAAACAATTAATATATAAAATCAATACAGAATTTCACCCAGATTAAGAAAATGAGCGTTTCGAAGGCTTGGATATTTTTGAATTATTCACTTTTAAGATGATTCTATTAGTCAGGTGAGGCTAACATAATAAACAACACGGGTGTTAATGGCAATTCTGATTGATCTCTGGTAATATTCGAAACATCGTCTTCGGTTTAGTTTCTAAACTTTTCTTCAAATCTCAACCATACGAAAGCCTTTATCATCGTTAATAAATATACAATACAACTATTTAAATTGAAAGTTTCTTTTTGCCTAGAGTAGCAGAATTTTTATAAATTGAAGGAGACAGTAAAAAAGTGTGACTTCTGCTGGAAAAATAAATTTTTAATTGATTTATAACGAGGTTATAGTTTCGAGGGCTTTGTCCTCTTCATCAGTCTATTAGAATTGAATTTTTGTGAATCAATTATAATAGACTGATGAAGAGAACAAAGCTCTCGAAACTATACTCTCGTTATACCTAAATAAATTAAAAATTTATTTTTCCAGCAGAAGACACACTCTTTTATTGCCTCCTTCAATATACAACTATTTTTTAAATTTTATTTTGAAAATAAATAAATAGTGCGTTACTCGGCCAGATAGGAAAGACGCGGGTTCGAATCCTGTCGGGTGCTCAATTTCATTTTTCCTTTTCAAAAATAATAAATAATTTCTAGATCTGCAGAGTTAGCAGATTAAAAATTATGAAAAATAAAATTGTTCAATTAAAAACAATTTATAATAAAAATTTGAATTAAATTTTTCAAGCATGATCTAATTCTAAAAATCTCCAAACGATTAAACTGCAATGTCTTGAGATAATCTTATATTATTAAGTGATCAATTCTTGTATATTTATATTATTAAGTGAGCAATTCTTGTATATACTTATATTATTAAGTGAGCAATTCTTGTATATATATCGGTTTCTTGAAAACGGCTTTAACGTTTTCGGTAAAAATTGGTGAACTTATCAAATCCCATGAGTTATTAGTCGTGTATGAATTTTAATCCGATTGAAATAAAGAAATGGGGTATAAATTAGTCATGTCGGAAAATAAATATTTCAATCGTTCATATCTCGTCTTCGGTATGTCGCAGAACCTTGAAATTTGAAACTTAAGCTATTTAGAGGTAAAAAGTTACCGAGCATCGCTCGGTGCTCCAGGCACTTGTTTTTATTGTCGAAGAATTTTGGATGAAACCACCTTTATTAAGCATTTTTAATGAGAATTTATGACGTTTCAAACTAGTATTTTCAAATCGTAGTTAATTAATAATAATCAAAAGAAATTATATGTGAATGAATTCCCTCAAGAATATCATATCAAGAATTCAGACCAAGTTCTACACCTTATAAATTATTATTTATACTCAATTTTCTTATAAATTTTATAAATATATCGGAGGGAGTGTATGAGTATTTATTAGGAAAGGGCCAGAGGCCTTGAGCAGGTTGTCTACCTATGAAAGAAGTAAAAAGGAAGTAGTCATTAAAGGAAGTTCCTAAAATATCTTTCTTTCTCTAATATGGAGATGGGTTATAAATGAGTATTTCAAAAGAATTAATCAAGCCAATCTTTTAAGATTAAATTTAATTAATCCGAACATTTGAGTGTTTATAATTTTTATTTTATAACTTTATCTCCACGATTTTTTTATTATATTTAAATAAATACGAAAAAGAAAGGGTCAAATCTTAGATCTTGGTAGGTAATTATGTTTAAATTATATTTTACCCTTTAGGAGTCGAACCCAAGTGCCAAACCTGCTTTTCGTGCTTAACCCTAGAGAAGAAATTCCTTTATACTAGTATATATATTTATTTGAAAAGTATAAACATTTTTTACTCCAGTTATATAAAAAACTGATATGTAAAATGTAGCTTGCGACTAAAAATAATTTCAGTATAATAACGTTTATTATATAATTATTATACAATCAGATCAAATGTTTCATTGAAATTTTTTTTCTAAATCTCCAAAATTTGTGGAGAGTGAGTACTGAAAAAGTTTTTTTTCCCTATATACAATACCTACACATTCCACTTATGTTGTTTTAATTTAAACAAAAATATAATTGTTCATGAGGAGAAATCAAAGAGGTTGTCCTCTGTTTGATGCAAATAAACATATAATATGTATATACGATTATATGTATATGGTGCAGTAAAAACCCGTTTTTAGTAAGAACTAGTTAAAACGCGTTTCTCTGAATACCTTTATGGCAACTAGAGTTTACTGATGTTGGTTGAAATTGGTTCAAAGGTCTAGAATCTTCATTTTTAACCTTCCGCCTCATTTTGGGTATTTATTTTCAAAATTACATTTGATTCTGTTAAATTCCCCAAACTTTTCTCTATAAAAATAATTAAGACTAAAAAGTAAAAAAATAAATTATATTAAAAAAAAAAAACTAAAAAAACATGCTTCTAAAAAGTACAAGATAATATAATACTTAATCAAAAAGAGTGGGGCACTTTTAATTAAAAGTACATGTTTTTGCGCCCCACACTTTTTGATTAAGTATTATATTATTTTGTACTTTTTAGAAGCGTGTTTTTTAGTTTTTTAAAATATAATTTATTAATTTGAAATATTTTATCTTTTATTTGTTAATTCCCATGGATTCAAATACCCGATTGAATGCAGGTAAATTTTCACTTTCACATTTATATTCATAGAATATAATGTGGAAGTATTGTGATGCCCTGTCTGGGTCCTGACTCTTTGAGAGCTTGTATCTCAGAGATGAAAAAAGTTAATTTCATTTTGTAACTTATAGGTGGAAGGAATCAATGCCCTTAATAATTGGAAACCGGATATTCTGGTCCCCAGAGGCCAAAAATCCATTGGTCAGTGCGTACGTATATATGTACCCCCCTGCGTTTCGCAACCATAAGTCTCAGAGCTACGAAATTCGAAACTTATGCTCGATATAGGCTAGACGGAGTACAACAAGGGTTTTAAATCGAAAAACCGGAAGTGGACATTTACACGAAATAAAGGAAGGAGGTGTAAATTAGTAGTGTCGCGATGATTTCAAATAAATGAAAATGTGAAATTCGTGTGGTGAACACGCCAGTTGATTTTTGTTGTAATAGCAAGCTGGTCACCTAACAAACGAATGCCAAAGGCAAAGCAAAATCTTTTCAATTAAAAGAATTGTTATTAAATATCTCATTCTAAAATATGAAACAGATTTAGAATGTTAAACTGTAAACGACATAATTCTTGGAGCGGTTTTCATAAAGGAAGGATCCACAAGTTGTTTAAATGGAGGCTACAAGGATGGCGGCTGTCATGCGATATTTTAGTAAGTCTTAATTAAAATGTTGAAGTGTCCAGAGCAGGAGGGGTGGAGTTATTCCTGTCGGCCAGATCCCTACCCGAATCCCGAATCCCGACACCCACATACAGACAGATATTGCGGCCCCCACGTGCCCCTGATAGCAGATAAAGAGTCGAGATAAAAATAGAAGAGAACTCAATGGTCGAATTGTAAATGGATTGAAGATAAAAACCAAAGAGAAAAAAAATCAGGCTGGTAATGCGAATCGAAACAATAGGGAAATTTGAACAGCTAGGTTTTGTGTTTGGAATGATGTAATAGTAAAATTTCACTGTGAATGAAACTCATGGTTAACAAATATATACCTAATAAAGTTATATTATATTAAATAAGATAAATATTATTATATATATTAAAAGGGAAAGTTGAGCTGAAAAAAGAATTTTCTCAAAACAAGCTTAAAGCGAAGAAAATATCAATTGTTTAATATACATCTGAATCATTTGAATTAATGTTTATTTAAGGTAGTTGTTTCACCATATGGGTTTTCTTAGGATTTTTTTAAATTTAGATAGATTATTATTTAAATACTTCTACATCGATTGGTGACAAAACAAAATTTATGAACAATATAGTTCCGGAGATATTAAATTCCAAAGATAAGATTTTTTCAGACTCTTATACATTGCACTATACGGGTTACCGGAAAGTTTACATACATATTTAATTATAATTAAGAAACTATTCATACGATTGTTATAAAAAACTAAACCAACATTAAAGAATAACTAATACATTTTTTAAGAAAATTTTAATTCATAGTTACAACACAGTTTCTGAGATAATAATGAATAAATAATGAAAAATTTACACTAAAAACAAGCTAGCAACAAAGCATTTATTTAACCTAAAAAGTGGGTTAACTTTAGTACTTTTTTTGACGTTTTTTCGCTTCAGCCATTGTCGCAACAGCTTTCAATAGCTTATTAAGAACTTTTTGTTTTATAAATCTCCCTTGATAATGTACTTTATCTGACATTTTTATGATAAAATATATACAGTGTTGCCAGATTTGTCAAACGAGTACGTGAATGGCTAGTAGTGGTACATAAACAGCAAAAAATTTTGGGCTTATGATTTATGAATCCTTATTGTCTGTTCTTTATACTCTAGCATTCACTTTTTGCTAGAATTGTCGCGAAACAACTACCTTAAAGAGAAGAAAATATCAATCATCTGAATCATTTGAAATAATGTTTATTTAAAAAAAAATCTGGCCTGATTAAATAAACCACCTTCCCCCCTTCTCGTATATTTATATAATTTTAAATTAAAATAAATGCTGCCAGAAAAGTAAGCTAGTGCTTGGGTTCAACTCCCGAGGGGGTTGGAGCCTCCTACATGAAATATAAACATATCTATTAAAATCTTTGATTCGACCTAAATTCATTTTTGTTAAAATAAATAAATTAATTAAATTTTTTTTCAAATTTGTTAAAATTTCCATTCTTGGAGAAAACGTTTGGACTTGAAATAAACGTTTTCAGATTTTTTTTTTAATCGATAATTTGTATTTATATATGTTTCAGTAAAAATCCGTTTTTTAGTAAGAAAGGGTTCTTACTAGTTTAAACGCGTTTCACTGAATACCTGTGTGGCAACTAGGATTTACATATGTTGGTTGAGTTTGGTCCAAAGGTCTAGAATTTTTATTTTTGATCTTCTGCCTCATTTTGGGTGTTTATTTTGCAAATTTTTTAAATGAAAATATCAAAAATTACAACTTCATTAGAAGAAATGTTGTAAATTGACATTTTCGTTTAAAAAATTTTGAAAATAAAAACCCAAAATGAGGCAGGAGGTCAAAAATGAAGATTCTAGACCTTTGGACCAAACTGAACCAACATCAGTAAATTCTAGTTGCCACAAAAGTATTCAGTGAAACGCTCTTTAACTAGTAAGAACCCGTTCTTACTAAAAAAAAACTGATTTTTACTGCAACATATATTTATACAAAAAACAATCAATAAAATTTTTCCAATAAGGGAAACCTAATTTAATTTGTTTGTATTTTACAACATATAGATATAATATATAATTCTACTTGTTCAAAAAAAATTCGTTTTTCCAAAATATGTATCTCTAAAAGATTTAAACTATGTTTTTTGATTAAAAAAAATTGGGCGTAATCACTGTGTTAAACATAGAAAAAATGTAAATATCTAGAAAAGAAAAATAATTTTATTGATTGTTTATATAAATTAAAAAAATACAAATCTTTTATAAAAATAATCCAGAACACGTTTATTTAAAAACCAAACGTTTCGGGAGAATTTCTCCCTTTTTCAATAGTAAAAAATTTAAAAAAAAAAAGAAAAAAAATTTGCTTTCTCTAAAATTTAGAAAGCAATTAATTAAGTTGGGCATTTCAAGATATTTATTTATTTTTAATTTTTACGAAATATAGAAAAACAAAAATTAAGATATATACAGTAAAACAAATATAAAAACATAGGAAAAAACATCAAATTCATTGGAAAATTTTGGAGAAAAGTAAACTTTTTCAAGACTATACCAGTATATCCGCAAAATTTCAGAATTAATGCAATTTTTAACGCCAATATCCTAATCAATGCTCTAATTAGAGAAATAAAAATAACCAGAATATATACATGTTGACGATCTCAACAAGAATTTCTTATTTTAAGAAAATATAGCAAAACAAAATCAAATTGGCCTTAATATTTTTTTTTTTGAAAAAACTAGTCGCACGAGAACTTCTAATTAATCTCTTCCAGCTCCCCTGAAAGATGATTAATTTGATGATTATTTCTTCCTAAATATATAAAAAGACTCGTAAGTTTGTTAATTTATTATTCCTTAAAAAAAAGACATTATTGTATAATTAACTGGTTAAAAAAATTGGGTTTTAAAACTTCAATGTTAATGGTTTTCGGATATGTCTAGACACGGAGTAAAAAGATATTAATTTCTGTACTTTAATATTAAATACATGGTTGATTTCTTTTCTCAGCTATCATGAGACAGGAGACGACGTCTTCTCTCTATCTCTCTCACATCCTATATATTTCAATACGGAAATGTGCTGACTTTGCCATTATATCGATCATCACTTGAAGAAATCGGGAACGAAATGTAGATTCCGTATTAGAAAAATTAATACTAATATATTAGATGTTTTTCTCGAAAACGGACTGATATAGATATAAATATGAGGATTGAATGGAAGGCAGTCAAGTTGGAAACTTTTCATTTTACATTTTTGAGGCGACGTTTTGGAGGGTTTTCCTCCCTCTTCATGGTTCAAAGGGTCAATGAAAGAACCATGGACCAATTTAAATGGAAGGTAGTCCAAGAAAAAATAAAAAGATCAATCCCAATAAAAGACTATTTATTGGAAACTTTTCATTTTACATTTTTGAGCCGACGTTTTGGAGGGCTTTCTTCCCTCTTCATGGTTCAAAGGGTCAATGAAAGAAGGATGCAACAATTTAAATTTGAGGATTGAATGGAAAGTAGTCCAAGAAAAAATAAAAAGATCAATCCCAATAATATTTATTGGAAACTTTTCATTTTACATTTTTGAGCCGACGTTTTAGAGGGTCTTTCCTCCTTCATGGTTCAATGGATCAATGAAAGAAGCACGCATCAATTTAAATTTGAGGATTGAATGGAAGGTACTCCAAAAAAAATAAAAAGATCAATCCCAATAAAAGAGTATTTATTGGAAACTTTTCATTATACATTTTTGAGCTGACGTTTTTCCTGCTTCTTTATGGTTTAAAGGGTCAATGAAAGAACCATGCACCAATTTAAATTTGAGGATTAAATGGAAGGTAGTCCAGGAAAAAATAAAAAGATCAATCCCAATAAAAGAGTATTTATTGGAAACTTTTCATTATACATTTTTGAGCCGACTTTTTGGAGGATCTTTCCTCCTTCTTCAGGGTTCAAAGTTCCAATTGAAAGAAGTTTCAACAATTTTCCTTTTTGTGGATGATGATAAAGGAGAAGAAAAATGTTGGATGCTTTTTTCATTGACCATTTGAACCCTGAAGAAGAAGGAAAGATCCTTCAAAACGACGACTCAAAAAAGGCAAAAAGAAAAGTTTCAAATAAATACTCTTTTGAAAGAAACATGCAACAATTTTCCTTCTTGTGGATGATGATAAAGGAGAAGGAAAATTGGTGCATGCTTCGGAGGATCTTCTCTCCTTCAGGATTCAAAGGGTTCTTCTATTGACGGATTGGTAGATTTATAACTGAAGATTGAATGGAAAGCAGTTCAGGAATATACATAAAAAAAAATTATTGTAGTTCCTGAAGAAAATGGGAAGATTATCCGAAAAGTTGGCTCAAAAGTGTAAAAAGTAAAGTTTCCAATATAAATTCTTTTAATGAAAAAATACAAATCTTTATAAAACAAACTTTTGGAACGTTTATTTTGAAACTAGACGTTTCAGAAGAAATTCTCCCTTTATTAATAGAAAATTTTTAAAAAATTGAAAAAAGAAAAAAGTTGTTTTCGCTAATGTTTCGAATATTTTCAGGTTTGTTTTCGAAACATTAGCGAAAACAACTTTTTTTTTTCAATTATTCAAAAAATTTCTACTAATAAAGGGAGAATTTCTCCTGTAATTTCAAAATAAACGTTCCAATATTGTTTTATAAAGATTTGTATTTTTTCATTATATTAAAAACAATCAATAATTAATTTTTCTTTTCAATATACTCTTTTATTGAGAATCACCTTTTTATTTCTCCCTGGACTGCCTTCCATTCAATCCTCAGTCACAAATCCACCAGTCCGTCAATAGAGGAACCTTTTGAATTGAATTAATAATAGCCTGAAAAAGATTTTTGAAAGAAGTCCTTTAACAAATCTCTAGTAAGAATCATCACGGGGAAAATTGTAAAGGTTCAGTAGAATTAAAGATAAAAAATTGAGCCCTTTTTTTGACATTTCGTTGGAAGAGCTAGGGGGTTGAAATTTGATGTGTAGCTAAAATTTTGGGAGACCTTCCTAGAGATAATCAACTGGTGTGTTCACCACACGACTTTCACATTTTCATTAATTTGAAGCCATCGCCACACTACTAATTTACACCCACTTCCTTTATTTCGATTTTTTTGATTTTCTCAAAAACGGCTGTAACGATTTTTTTTTAAAATTAGGGTATTTACCAAGTGTCATGAGTTAATAGTTGTGTCAAATTTTTAATCCGATTGAATTAAAGAAAAGGGTTGTAAATTAGGAGTGTCGTAAAATAAATATTTTAATCGTTCATATCTCGTCTTAGAAAAGTTGCAGAGCCTTGAAATTTGAAGCTTAAGCTATCTAGAGGCCACAAGAAGTATAACAATATTTTGGATAAAATAGAAGAACCGGAAGTTGATGTTTACGTACGTAAGAATTTACCCCCCCCCTGCGTTTTGCAACCATAAGTCTCAGAGATACGAAATTCGAAACTTAAGCTTGATATAGGCTAGAAGGAGTACAGTTTTGGTTAAAATCGGAAGACCGGAAGTGGACATTTACATGAAAGATTTTTCGTTTTTTTGATTTTCTCAAAAACGGCTCGAACAATTTTTAAAAAAATTAGTGTATTTATCAAGGGAAACGCAGGGGGGGGGGGGTACATACCCACAATGGATTTTGGACCCCTTTTTGGCCTCTGGGGACCACAATTTCTGGTTTTATGTCCTAAATCCTGTTTCCAACTATTAAGGTCAACGATTCCTTCCACCTAGAAGTTACAAAATGAAATTAACTTTTTTCATCTCTGAGATATAAGCTCTCAAAGAGTCAGGACTCAGATTGGCCATCGCAATACTCTCTCATTATATTCTATAGAATATATAAATGTGAAAGTAAAAAGTTCTGATAGAAAAATAATTTCGCGTACTTTATCGATTAGGGTACCGCAGAATAGGTCTTTTAAAATACTACTATAGAAGTAATCTTGTAATATTGACACCCCAGTTACGCACTATGAGCTAAAAAGTCCCCTCGCAGTGTGTTTCTCCCCTCTTAACCTTTTGATTTAAAAACCTGTAAAAATTCATGAAAATACGTTTGACGAAAAGGCTGCTATAATATAATTAGTTTTAATATGATGGTAAACTTTTATACAAAAATTCTGGATGGTTGTTTCGTAATTAAATTACCAGCAGTTGAATATATTAATTACAAACACTTTTCTCTTTTAATTATTTTATCATCCAAGTCTTCAATTTTACGAGAACATTCTGATGATAAAATGTTTCATAAAGAGAAATCAATGAGGTTGTCCTCTGCTTGATGCAAACAAACATATAACAAATATAAATATGTGTATAATTTATTTGTTAGAGACTATAGTTTCGAAGGTTTAACCTTCAACATCATTAGTTACTTGTGTGACAAAAACATTAATACAACAAATCGAAAAACATCAAATATGGTATTTTAACCCATGAGAAATAGCAGATAAAATATTTCTAATTAAAAAGAATGATGATTAAGGAAGGTCATACCTTCAAAACTATAGTCTCTAAGAAATAAATTATATACCTATGTATAATTTAATAATATATTATTATTATCATTTTCGTCCATAATGTGTATTAATTTGCAAGTTTATAATGGGAATTAAGGACAACTTTATTGTGTGATTTTTTTATTTTTCAACCAACGTTTCGTCGACTTTGCCGACTTCTTCAGGGCTTCAAATAGTTACATCACACATTCTAAAGTACATTATTTTCTTTTATCTCCGTTACCAATGAAGACCCTCAGATACTTAATGTCCCAAATTTTTACCCCCTGGACTCCGTAGTGGGTTTTAAAATAATAATTTAAATTTTTAATTGGATGTTGATGAAGGCAGTCCAATAGAAAAAAGCAATTCGAGATGAATAAAATTTATAATGTTTTCTTGGCATTGTCAAAGGAGACAGGAAGTAATTATGATTTGAACTACTTTCATTGACTTTTCGTTACCCTGAAGAAGGAGAGAATAAATCTCCGAAACGTCGGTTTAACGAATAAATGTAAAATAATAAAACCATTATAGTCTTATTTTTTACAACCACCGTGGACTGCCTTCATCAACATCCAATTGCATATTTATACCAGTCCGTCTCCTAAAGAAAAACGCTATCAATTTAAATTTCCTAATTTTAATAAATTTTATTTGTAATAGTGGGATTTAAAATTAAAAAAAAAAAATCACGTTGGCGTCGTCGCGCAAGCCGATTATAATAAATATAGATAGATATAGATTTCTATAATAATTTTGGTGTTGATATTTAATAAATCTGTTTACCAAAGCCTCGAAATCTCAACAAAAAATATTCTAGAAATAATTAGTTTTGATAAAAAGTCTACGGAACCTTAGGCACTCGTCTGCTTTTTAAAGATTACAATATTAAAAAGTAAGCTCCTTCCATCCTTGTGAAACTAGGGGGTCAAATTATATGAATATGCGGCTTATTATTCCATTAAATATGTCATTATCCTATAGATTTTTCTTAACCCTTTTTTAGATTGAATATAATGCTCGGTCTTCCCCATTAAAATATGGGTCAAATTATATATAGATTTTAGAAAAAATATACCCTCTCTCAACATGTTAATTAATTAATAATGCATTGAAATCTTGAGTAGAATAGCCTTGAAAATTTTTCATTAATAATTTTTAATATTAAATATATCTAGTGTTTAATCATTAATACATGTTCTAATTTAAGAAAAGTTCTATATATTATTCTAGACAAATAATTTTCTTGCTTAAATAATAGATAGCAAACTTATTATTTAATTGAAAAAAAAAAAAACTTTATTTAGCCGAGAGTAGCAGAGTTTTTGATTCATAAATAGAAATCAATGAGGTTGTCCTCTGCGTGTTGAAAATAAACATATACATATATATTAACATTATACTACGAGATGGAAAGTGGTGTAGGTTTTAGGTGAAACATGATGTTAGTTAATAGAGTAAAGGGTGTGTAGTTTCACAGTGAATGAAATAAAACTCAAAGAGGTTTATACAAACTCAATATATTTCGGATTATTAGTCCATCATCAGGAGTTTACAAGTTAATACTACTACTAAGTATTAACTTGTAAACTCCTGATGATGGACTAATAATCCGAAATATATTGAGTTTGTATAAACCTCTTTGAGTTTTATTTCATTCACTGTGAAACTACACACCCTTTACTCTATTACTTATACTACGAGCTTTTCGTGCGTGCCTTCGGCACGCCCTCGAAGCTCGGCCCCCAGGCTGAAGTGCCCTGGCGGGCAGCGTCTCGGTCCAAAAATTGTATTCCTCTTTAAAAACCACACTCCAAATGTATACCCGTAAACTACCGAAAATACATCGTCTCTTAAAAGTTTCGCCTATTTAATTTTTGAGTGGCGGGGGGGGGGGGGGGGGGGGGGGAGGAATAATTATGAATATATTTAATGTTTCTTAATTTAAAATGAATTGGAGTCTTTCATTTCAAAATTACAATTATATTTCAAATTTGCCTGGTTAATGAAAATCGATTGGAGCCATCAGTTTAAAATCCGAGCTGACAAATATATTTCAAATTTGCCTCGTTAATTAATATATATTTAATGTTTCTTAATTTAAAATCTATTGGTGTTTTTTCATTTTCATTCGAGTTCAAATGAATACAATATTATCTCGACACAGTCTAAATCAAAAATATATAGTTTTAGTAACAGAAATCAAGATATATATATTAATGTTTCAATAGTGTAATGACTAGAGCTAATGCCCTTAGTTCAAGAGTTCGTCGGTTCGATTCTATGCAAGACGGTCATTTTTTTAGAGAAATTTCTCTAAGCGTTGTTACAAATTAATCTAGACAAATATATATAGTATATATTTACTTAGAAAAATGGACTGGTAAGCGAAATAGGTAGGTTATAATGAAAGGCAGTCCACAAACTATTTAAATTTTATTCAAATCCTGACGTTTCTCTACTTCTTCAGGATATTCACTAACTATTTAATACCCTGAAGAAGGAGAGAAAAGGTCTCTGAAACGTCGGAAATTGAATAAAATTTAAATAATTTATGGACTGCCTTTCATTATAACCTAGTTATTAACATTATACATTTATAATTTATTTGTTAGAGACTATAGTTTTGAAGGTATGACTTTCATCATCAATCTTGTTAATTATAAATGTTTTATCTGTTATTTCTCATGGATTGAAATACTATATTTGATGTTTTTCGATTTGTTGTATTATTAATGTTTTTTTTTTAATTTAAAAAACTTTTAAAATAAAAAAAATATATAAAATTCTAGGTAAGTTTTCCCCCCACTTTTTTTGTGAAAACCTACCTAGAATTTTATATTTTTTTAAATTTTCTTTAATTTATTTAAATATGTTTCACCAAGAACCTACACAATTCTCCCTTAACAATATTAATGTTTTTGTCCCACAAGTAACTAATGACCTCAGAAACTATAGTCTCTAACAAATAAATTATAAATTGAAGGAGACAATAAAAGAGTGAGTCTTCTGCTGGAATTTTAAATTTACCATATAACGAGACTATAGTTTCGAGAGCTTTGACCTCTTCATCAGTCTAATTCCTGTGAATCAATTGTAAGAGACTGATGAAGAGGGGAAAGCTCTCGAAACTATAGTCTCTTTATATGGTAAATAAATTTAAAATTTAAAATTCCAGCAGAAGAGACACTCTTTTATTGTCTCCTTCAATTTATAAAAATTCTGCTACTCTCGGCAAAAAAACTTTCAATTTAAATAAATTATACTCATATTTATATTTGTTATATGTTTATTTGCATCAAGCAGAGGACAACCTCATTAATTTCTCTTTATGAAACATATTTTCATCAGAATGTTCTCGTTAAATTGAAGACTTGGATGATAAAATAATTAAAAGAGAAAAGTGTCTGTAGTATGTAATTATATATTCAACTGTTAGTTCATGATGACACATTGTACACTTGCCAGTTTATAAAATGTAATTAAAATTATTTGTCAGGTTTACATGCCGCCAAATATATACTTAAACTGATAGCCAACTAGTTCAAAGTCATATAAAAAAGAAATTAAAAAGTCCTCACTTTGTATCGAAATGTCCATTAATTTAAAAATGAGATTTGGACAGACGTGTCTTTTTTTATAAAAACTTACTCATTAATATTTTTTATTTTTCTTAAAGTGTTTTAATCAAATATATTTATAAAGATAGTGAAACATTATAATTAGAAATTAATGTATATGTTGCAGTAAAAACCAGTTTTTTAGTAAAAACGCGTTTCTCTGAATACCTTTATGGCAACTAGAGTTCACTGATGTTGGTTGAGTTTGGTTCAAAGGTCTAGAATCTTCATTTTTGACCTTACGCCTTATTTCGTGTGTTTATTTTCAAAATTTTTTAAACGAAAATGTCAAAAATTACATCCTCTACAACTTTTCTTCTAATTTTTGACATTTTCGTTTAAAAATTTTTTAAAATAAATACACGAAATGAAGCGGAAGGTCAAAAATGAAGATTCTAGATCTTTGAACCAACCTCAACCAACATCAGTAAACTCTAGTTGCCATAAAAGGCGAGGGCCGTGCCTGGGTATAAGGGCGCCTACGTGCAAGTGGTATGGCCTCCTCCAAAATAACATCATATTATAACAGGTCGCCCATATCTTTTTGACGATTTCAAAGTTGAATAACTCGTTATCTAATCAGTCAAAAATAATGAAACCAATTTTAAAATGTAAAGAATTTAAGGAAATTTAAGAATAAGATACAATATAAGATAGATTATGCCCGATTGTTGCTTTACATGACTTCAGTCTCAGATAACACATTCTTGACTCATATTTTTTCCCAAGTTTCGGAGAAATCTTTGAATTAATCAGCAAAATCCATTGCCGAAGTAATTCGTTCAACATCGGGGTCGAACCGTGCATACTCTGCTGCAAGTAAACCCACCAAAAAATGTTAGAAATTCCCGAAGCGATTTATCGCCTGCAGGCGCCGCGGCACGCACGAACAATGACTGTCAGGCACGGCCCTGCATAAAAGGTATTCCGTGAAACGCGTTTTTACTGCAACATATACAAATTATTGTTATAAAAATTTTAATCGATTTATATGAATCAAAGTTTTCTTCAAAAAAAAAGTAAAAAAGAGTATACAAATATTTGTCCAAAATATTGCTTGTATTCGGAAATAAATTAAAAAACAAACAAACATAAAAATTGTATATTTGTAACTTGTAAATCGATCTAAATAAAAAATTGAATTGTAAGGGATAAATCTGGTTTTCAGTGAATAAATAATTACCCCTTATTTTAAAGATAATTAAAAGAAATAAGCATATACTGGATCCGAGTTGTTATATGTCATTTTAATTACATGTCAGAAGTCAGAGTTGAATTCACACTCTTGGGAAATTATATATACAAATGGTTGTTATAAAAATTTTAATCGATTTATATGAATCAAAGTTTTCTTCAAAAAAAAACAACAAAAAAGAGTATACAAATATTTGTCCTAAATATTGTTTGTATTCGCAAGTAAATTAAAGATAAAAATTGTATATTTGTAACTTGTAGATATATATAAATAAATAGACCTAACTAAAAAATTCAATTGTAAGGGATATATCTGGTTTTCAGTGAATAAATAATTATCCCTTATTTTAAAGATAATTACAAGAAATTAGCATATACTGGATCCGAGTTGTTATGTATCATTTTATTGCATGTCAGAAGTCAGAGTTGAATTCACACTCTTGGGATTAATCCAAACTACTAAAAAGTAAAAAGTCCTTCGAGACAAAACCAATTTGACATATATAACATCCGTAAAAAATTGTAATCAAAATTAATAAAAAATATGCATTAAAGTGACTCTAGTCCTAAATATAATCCCCTTATTTATTGAAGCTTTCGATCTATTATTAAAGCAGTTCTAAATATAAGCCCCTTATTTATTGAAGCTTTCGATCTTTTATTAAAGGAGTTCTAAATATAAGCCCATTATTTATTGAAGCTTTCGATCTTTTATTAAAGCAGCTTCAGGGTTTATACTGTAGTCTCTTTGATATTGTTGAAAAAAGGCATGATTTAAAAAATACAACCCAGCAATAATTATTGAAACTTGTGGACCAGAAATAAAATTTATATTGTTGAGGATATGAATAAATAAATATCATATCGGTTTATTGGTGTTTCATTAGTCAAAATATTGCTTTCTTCAACGACTATGAGAGGTCCTGAAGATGATCTAAAAAAAAAGATAAAAATCATGGTAATAAACAATTAAGATGTTGCTTATTGGCCGAAACCCCTATACATCATAAACAATTCAAATTTTACTTTCGATCTACAAGTTTCTACAATTATTACTGGCTCGAATTGTTAAACTTGTGAATTTCAACGACATCTGGAAGAACTACGGGGAGCTAAATATAAGATACATGAACCATAGAGTAATATAGAGTGGAAGGCTCCATAAGGAGTCAATGTGTTTTAGCGTATACGTGTTACAGAGCTCTCTGGTGAGACCATTGGGTAATAAAATGGCGGAAACCGCTCTCTTCGGGGCAAGTTTTGGTGACATTATCAAAAGTAAAAAATACCCTCATATATATATATATATATATATAAATAAAGGGTAAGTATCTTTTATCTATGACAAAAGCTTTGAATGTTCTATGATCTTTGAATAGCTCGTAAGAACTAAGAGTTTTCGCCCTGCAGTGCTAGAGAGCGCTTTTTCTATATACGGTAGCCTTCCACTCTATATTACTCTATGGAATGAACGATTAAGGTGTTCTTTATTGAACTAAAATCCGATATATCCTTATCAAAAAACCTCGTCTTGTAGCTACTCTAGTAAAATTAAGTGTAACGACCTGAGGAGTAATATTCTCACATAAATTATTAAACCCTCTTACCCAGAAAGATTAAAAGATTTTTATAGTAATTTATGAATTTCATTAGGTACATAAATTATTTTATTTTTGTATTTTTTCAAATTTTGTATATAAGGTTTAGTTATTTTCTTCTTTAAGTGACATATCAGGTCTCTCTGACGATTCGGCACCTCTCCACATATACCTGTGCTGAGTGCGTTTAGTTGTTTTACACAGATATACGGGACCTACTTTTTAACGCCGGTTCCGAACGGCTAGTTTGGAGAGGTTGTCTAGGCAATTATAATCTTGGTAGTTTGCCATTGCTTCCCAAGAGGAGGCGGCTGCAAATTTCTGCCGAGACTCAGTCTCAAACCAGCATACTTCAGGACAGTGGCCCGACACTCTGACCACTGACCCACAGTCGCCTAGTTATATAATAGATAAATAAAAAATAAATATATGTTTATAAATTAAATTTAACTTCAAAATTTATTTATAACGTTTAACTTTTTTCAACATGTTATGTTTTTGTAAATAAACTAAAAAGCCCACATATAAATTATTAATAAAATTAAAAAAAAAAGTTATATAAAAAATATATATACCTACGTAAGAAATTTGATTATAAAATTAATTATTTTAATAACATAGATAAACAAAATATTTTATAAGAAAATAGAAAAATTGAAAAAATAATACTTGCTAGTTTTCAAATTTTTGAAGAAACAGAAAATTTTAATTTTTATAAGATCAAATAAATAATAAAAATAATAATATAATGTAGCTCTCTGCATGAACTTTGGAGTTGTTCATGTTCACTGGTTAAAGATCACAGAATAATTAATCGAAACGTTGTTAATTTATCAAATTTTACCTAAAAAAAATTGCAAATCATTTTTATGTAATTATTTTACAATAATTTAATTCTTTTATAATAAAACTTTTATAAATCAGGTGATATTAAAAATATATAAAGAATAAATTAAAGAGTGACTTTTGCTTAATCTAAATATTATTATTTTTTGAGTCTATAGTTTCGAGCCTTCATCTTTCATTTAAAAATTAATATTTTACATAGATTCTTGATAAAATTTTAGTGACAATTTATTGAGAAATGATTTCTTTTCAATGAAAATAAAATATCCATGTTAAAATATTTATATTAGACTTAAGATAAAGACAAGGAGTACGAAACTATATAAATCAAACAAAACGTAATTAAACAAATAAAAATATCTATATATTGTGTGTTTTCTGCTTTATGTAAATGATCAGCTATCAAAGGGTGTTATTACATAATATTTAGATTAACTAAACCCTTTTTCTACTTTAAAGAGTCACTGTATTAGGATTAGGGCGGGTAGTGTATGTACAGTTGACTATCTCTAAGGGGCTAAAACAAAAGAATAAACAACAACTCATTAGATTTTAAAATAAAATAAATTAAAACAATTTTGATAATATATTAAATAACACATTTTATAATTATGTAGTCAAAAAATTTTATATAAAACGGCTAAATGCGAGTGTAAGTCACATATCAAGGGTTCCGTAGTTTTTTCATCTGTCATCCTAATTAATTATTTTAAAGCTATACAAATTATTTCCATTGAAATTACTCATACTAAGGTACTTTCATTAATTTTTTCAGATTTTTGAATCAAAGGATTTCAAAGTTAGAGGGGGGAGGGGACTTTGTAGGTAAATGACTGGGGTGTCAAAATAAAATTTTGTCAATTTTATTTTATTTTAAAACTATCAAGTGTCTGGTAATTTTTTCTGTTATGGTAGTTGTTTGGCGACAATAAGGCAAAAAGTTAATGCTAAAGTATATAGAACAGACAATAAGGATCCATAATTCATAAGCCCAAAACTTTTTGCTGTTTATGTACCACTACTAGCCAATCCCGTGCTCGTTTGAAAAATCTGGCAACACTGTCCGAGCTTGTATATATTTTATCATAGAGATGTCAGATAAAATACATTATAAAGGTCGATTTATAAAACAAAAAGTTCTTAATAAGCAATTGAAAGCTGTTGCGACAATTGCTGAAGGGAAAAAACTTCAAAAAAGTACTAAAGTTAGCTGACTTTTTAGGTTAAATAAATGCGTTGTTGCCAGCTTGTTTTTAGTGTAACTTTTTCATTATTTATCCATTAATATCTCAGAAACTGTGTTGTAACTATGAATTAAAATGTTCTTAAAAAATGTATTAGTTATTGTTTAATGTTGGTTTAGTTTTTTATAAGAATGGTAAGAAGAGTTTCTTAATTATAATTAAATATGCATGTAAACTTTCCGATATCCCGTATAGTGCAATGTATAAGAGTCTGAAAAACTCTTTGGAATCTTTGGAATATAATATCTCAGGTACTATATTGTTCATAAATTTCGTTTTGCCCCCAATCACTGCAGAAGTATTTAAATAATAATATGTCTAAATTTCAAAAAATCCTAAGAAAACACATATGGGGGAACAATTACCTTAAGTGAGAGTGATTATAATAAAATATAATATATCTAGTTATTTTATAAATTTGAGACTATATAGGTAGTTTCATTTTAACTTCAGTCTAATATAAATATTTCATAATGGTTATTTAATAACATTTCAGTCCTCAACATCACTTTCTCCATAAGAATACAATTTAATTATAACTAAAAAATCGAAATGTTATTTTATAGTAAACTTAAAATAAAATTTTACGAAAATATAATTTCAAAATAATAAAATATTTACTAGTAAAGTGAAAAATTTAGAAAAAGGATTAATTTTAGAAATATTAGCATTTCACTCTTCAGTGACACTTTCTCCCTAAGAAGTCAATTCGAGTGAAGCAAAAAACCGATATTTCGTGAATATTTGTGTGAGTTATACTAAAAATGAAAACCATCGAATTATATTAATCTCAAATTAAGAAAACATTTTCAAGTATAGAGAGATAAAAGATTAATTCTAGAAATAATAGCATTTCCACTTTCTCGCTAAAAAGTCAATTAAATTGTAACAAAAAAACCGAAATGTTATGAATATTAGTTTGATTTATAGTAGACTATCGAAACTATGATCTCAATTACTTAAGTATAGAGAAAAATTTAGATAAAAGTAAAATTTTAGAAATCATATAAATTGTAAATAATAAAAGAACAGATCTAGACTTCTTTTCGAAAATGAATTAAGATTTTTAGAAAGCAATTCTTTTTCTTCCTTGGAAACTATATATAGATATAAAAGTGAAGATTAAATGGAAGACAATCCAGGGATAAATAAAAATATGATTTGTAATAAAATGTATTTTTTTACAACCTTTGAACCAACATTTTGGAGTACCATAGAATCTGAAGAAGTATAGAAGATCCTCCGAAAGTGCAGTTCAAAAGTTGTAAAAAAATAAATTCTTTTATTGGGAATCACCTTTTTATTTATCCTTGGACTACTGCCTTCCATTCAATCCTCAGCTTTTTTCTAAATATTAATATTAGCAATCTTTGTTGAATTGTAAAATTTTCAGAAATCAGAAGGTTTAAATTTTATAAATGAGAAAGGAAAAAAATTGACCAAAATATTATTATACATTTTTTTTATAAAATAATAGCAATTAAGTAAGTATATGTGTATATTTATTTACATCAAGCAGAAGAAATCTTTACCTCAAAGATAATTCATGGAATTGTCAAATTTTCAGAAATCCGAAGGGTTAGATTTTATAAATGAGAAAAGGGAAAATTTGACTAAAATCTTAATATAAATTTTTTAAGAGATTTTTTATAAAATAATAGCAATTTATTGTGTCATTTTATTGACATGCATTGAATTGTCAAATTTTTAGAAATCCGAAGGGTTAGATTTTATAAATGAGAAAAGAAAAAATTTGACGAAAATCTTAGTATAAATTGATTTATTTAGATCAAGCAGAAGAAATCTTTACCTCAAAAACAATTCTTGGAATTGTCAAATTTTCAGAAATCTGAAGGGTTAGATTTTATAAATGCGAAAGGGAAAAATTTGACCAAAATCTTATTATAAATTTTTGAATGATTTTATTTATAAAATAATAGCAATTGAATGTGTATATTTATTGACATTAAGCAGAAATCTTTACCTCAAAGACAATTCATGGAAATGTCAAATTTTCATACATCCGAAGGTTTAAATTTGAAATGATAAAGGGGAAAATTTGACCAAAATGTTATTATACATTTTTTAGTATTTTTTATAAAATAATAGCAATTACCATATAGGTGTATATTTATTGACATCAAGCAGAAGAAATCTTTAACTCAAAGATTCATGGGTTTGTCAAATTTTAAGAAATCCTAAGGTTACAGAAAGGGAAAAATTTGACCAAAATGTTATTATAAATTTTTTTATAAAATAATAGCAATTTTTGTGATTTTATTTACACGAAGCAGAAGAAATCTTTACCTCAAAGACAGGGAATTGTCAAATTTTCAGAAAATTGAAGGTTTAAATTTTCTAAATGAGAAAGGAGAAAATTTGACCAAAATGTTAATATAAATTTTTTAGTGATTTTTTATCAAATAAATGCATTTATTTAGATCAAGCAGAAGAAATCTTTACCTCAAAAACAATTCATGGAATTGTTAAATTTTCAGAAATCTGAAGGGTTAGAGTTTATAAATCTAAAAGGAAAAAATTTGATCAAAATCTTATTATAAATTTTTGAGTGATTTTTTTTATAAAATAATAGCAATTGAATGTGTATATTTATTGACATTAAGCAGAAATCTTTACCTCAAAGACAATTCATGGAATTGTCAAATTTTCAGAAATTCTAAGGGTTAGATTTTATAAATGAGAAAGAGGAAAATTTGACCAAAATCTTATTATAAATTTTTTAGTGATTGTTTTTATAAATGAATAGTATTTATATATTTATTGACATCAAGCAGAAGAAATCTTTACCTCATTCATGGAATTGTCAAATTTTCAGAAATCCGAAGGGTTAGATTTTATAAATGAGAAGGGGGAAAATTTGACCAAAATCTTATTATACATTTTTTAGTGATTTATTTTATAAAATAAATGTATTTATATGTGTGATTTTATTTACATCAAGCAGAAGAAATCTTTTACCTCAAAGACAATTAATGTAATTGTCAAATTTTCAGAAATTCGAAGGGTTAGATTTTATAAATGAGAAGGGGGAAAATTTGCCAAAATCTTATTATGAATTTTTTAGTGATTTTTTATAAAATAATATCAATTATTTGTGTGATTTTATTGACATCAAGCAGAAAAAATTTTTATCCCCAAAGACAATTCATGGAATTGTCAAATTTTCAGAAATCCGAAGGGTTAGATTTTATAAATGAGAAGGGGGAAAATTTGACCAAAATCTTATTATACATTTTTTAGTGATTTATTTTATAAAATAAATGTATTTATATGTGTGATTTTATTTACATCAAGCAGAAGAAATCTTTTACCTCAAAGACAATTAATGTAATTGTCAAATTTTCAGAAATTCGAAGGGTTAGATTTTATAAATGAGAAGGGGGAAAATTTGCCAAAATCTTATTATGAATTTTTTAGTGATTTTTTATAAAATAATATCAATTATTTGTGTGATTTTATTGACATCAAGCAGAAAATTTTTTTATCCCCAAAGACAATTCATGGAATTGTCAAATTTTCAGAAATTCGAAGAGTTAGATTTTATAAACGAGAAAGGGGAAAATTTGACCAAAATCTTATTATAAATTTTTTAATAATTTTTTATAAAGTAAATGTATTTATATGTGTGATTTTATTTAGATCAAGCAGAAGAAGCACTCTTTGATTTATTCGATATAAATTAAATAGAATTACTATACTCTGGGTGGGAAAAAATAAAATCCTTTTAATTTTTGGTAAAATATTAGACATAGGTGAGAGATAAGATGATGGATTCAAAATCCGAGAGTTATAAATAGATGGTTCGATTTTGCACTTACTCTTCACTGAAGCCGTCAACGTGCAATATCCTCATTTGCTTCACGATTGTACTTTTTCCTGATTCTCCAGCACCTTGATGCAAATGAAAAAACACACATATTAGATGAAGGCAATCACTAAATCAACAAATCGTACAAGCACTGAGCCTCAATATGGCTGACTAGGAGGCTTGGAAAAACGACTCGGCAACTGGACAAATATTTACCTAGAAGTAACAATCTGTGGGTCGCCCTATACACTTGTTTATCCTTTTTCAATTGTTTCCCTATTGCTATGTCTCTCTTTTTAGCTTGGCTCTCTTTTGAGCCTTCATTTCCAAAACAACCCATGACATCAAGGAGTATGCTAGGTAGACAGCAACGGGTCGAATCTTGCTGTCTTTGTTTTACAATCCAATTCCCTATTTTGAGACGGGTTTCGAAACCGGGCACGGCACAAAAACACTTAACAGCACATGTTTTACTGACGACGGGGACACGTGTCGCGAAAGCGACCCAACTCACAAGCACAAATCGTTTCACTGTTTTTGGGGACGAGACTGGCTGACTGGCTGCAGGCCAGGGGGGCGGCACGGAGGGGGAGCTACTGCAGCGGGGACGCCATTTGACAGCTGCACAGGGGACGCCCTACCCTTGCCCAATCGGATAGCCCCGAAAGACACGAGAGCCGGATAGGCAAAGCACATGCGATTAATTGAGCCACAGACCGACCGAGATAGCAGATTAACAAGATCGCGGAAATTCGGACAACCAACTGGCGGCCATTATTCTATTCGCCCATGAATGCGTTCCTTTTTTATAGCGTACGCAGGGAGTGAGCGTTTGAATAAACGCGCGCTTATAAAAATAATTTTCCGATTAAATTGAATCATTAAAATAAGCATTCTAAATAAATACAAATCATTTATAAATAAGTTTAGCTAAAATTTGAAGATTTTTCTTTTTATTCGAACATTTTTTTTGTTAATGTTTCGATTCGTATTGTACCTTCTTCAAGACTTAAATAATTGATTTTCGCAAAACGTTTATTTAAAATCCTTTTAAGGAGTTTTAAAAAAGAAAAAAATTGTTTTAATACAGGGGGTTCTCACCCACCTTCCCTAGCTTCATTACTCACCCCCCCCCCCAGTTTTTAAAATATTTTAAAAATATTTTTTTTTTTTAATATTTTTTAATTTTTTAAAATATTTTTTAATTTTTTTAAAATATTTTTAAAATATTTTTTATTTTTTTTTAAATATTTTCAAAGATTTTTTTTATTCTAACATTTTTTATAATAATCATATACTAAATAAATAAATACCTATATTTTATAAATAAGTTTATTTAAAATTCAAAGATTTTTCTTTTTATTCTAACATTTTTACATATTTTACTTAATGTTTCGACTCTTAAAATTGTGCCTTCTTCAAGACTTTTAAATAATTGAATCGGCAAAACGTTTATTTAAACACTTTTTAAAAAGTTTTAAAAGGAAAATAATTGTTTTAATACAGGGATGGCCACTGGCCCCCCCGGCCCTTTCCCTATCTTCATGACTCACCCCCACAATTTCATGAAATGTAAACCCCTATTTCAAGAAAAGTAACCCCCAGTTTCATTAATTGTGCCCCACATTTTATTCAGTTCTAAAGAATTATAAGAGCTTTTTATTATCTATTGTTGAAGTTATAAGACTTGACCGCCTTTATTTTTAGCATATAATATTAAAAAGCAACAATTTTCAACCCCCCCCCAAGAAATTTCAATGAGGCACTCTGCATTTAACTCCCTCCCCCTGTAGGCACCCCTGTCCAATAAATGAATAGAAAGCGTAATTGTGTCTTCTTCAGTACTCTAAAATGATTGAATCGGCAAAACGTTTGTTTAAAATCTTTTTAAAGAGTTTTAAAAAAGAAAAAATGTTTTAATAAAGGGATGTCCACTACCCTTCCCTAACATCATGACCCCCCCCCACCCCACAGTTTAATGAGAAGTTAACCCCACTATTTCATGAAAAGTAACCCCTCCCGCAGTTTCATAAATTGTACCCCCTGTTTAATAAATGAATTGAAAACAAAGCTAAACAAATAGAAAACAATACAGATTGTCTTGGAGATTAAATTACATTGAATAAAAGTATTAATATAAATATTTAGGAAAAATATTTTTAATGTGTAAACGTTATTTGATAATATCCATTAGTGTCCCTTTTGGGGTTAAAATATCAAAATGTTTATAGCTAACATTTTAAGTTAGAAAAGACATCTGATTCAAATACGAAATTTCATCAAAATACCACCAGCCGTTATCGTGCTGATTGAGGTCAAAATTTGATCGGGCAGATCGATAGACAGAAATTTTGTTTAAGGTGCATGTTTTCTTTCATAACTTTGCTTGAAACATATATGTACATCCAAAATTTGGGACGATTTGAAGCAAAATGTATGTGCAGACAAACTCTTAATTTTATATATTTAAATAGATTTGTATTTATTTATATAATTTATAAAATGATCAATACATTTTTTTCATTTCCTGTATGATATTTTACCAAAAATTTAATAAGAGGATCTCAATTTTTCTGCATTTTTGGACCAGGAGTTTTGAAGTCAGATAGTCTAAAACCTGATCCGTTTTCACCATTGGAAATACAAAGATTTGGGCACCAGAAACAACTTTCAAAAACTTTGTGTTATCGTGGGTATCGTAATCCAGACAGACACATAGTCAGAAATAAACTGACACGTTCTGATGTGACCATCCACCATACAACCTGGCCCCTCACTTATATTTAATAAAATTATTTATAATCATGTAGGGGGGGGGGTTAGTTTTTGCATTTTTAGTCTTCTGGGGGTCCTCTGATTATGTATACAAAATTTGGTTGAATTTGGTAAATGGCCAAGATTTTCATTTTTTGACCCCCCCCCCCTCATTTTGGGCCGTTAGCTTTTGTTTTTTTAGACTTCTGGGGTCACACTGATTATCTATACAAAATTTGGTTGAGTTTGCTCAAATAGACTAGATTTTTATTTTTAACCCCCCCCCTCCATCCTTAATTTTGAGTCGATATGCACTCACTCAGTGGGGAACTACCCATAATCTAATCAGCTCTTTATCTCAATGGACCAAAACTACGTGCGAAAATTGGTTTTGATTGTATGGTAAAGTAAAAAATAGGGTGCCTAATTGGAGTCGAATTTCCATTACAAAATGCATTTTGGATAATTTTTTATCATCTTATTGATTCGTTTAATAAATTTTGTTTAAAATAAAATCGTACCTGTTTCCGAAATATATAATTAATATGTATATCAGATATAATAAAATTCAAAGTCGAAAAATGGATAAAATAATAACATATATGTGTATGGCCCTCTTACTCAGTGGGGTAGTTAAGGAGTTTTCATACGGGGGGGGGGGGGGGCATTATCAACACACAAGGTTTCAATTTCGGTAAACTGATTAGATTCCGTTACATCTCAATCGAATTCCACTTTTGTCGATTCAAAAAATTATTTGATTGGGCTTGAATTTTATTCAGACTAAATTTTATCAACTGCAATAGCTTATTAATTATTCATCGTATAGCTTTGACTCTTATAGACATTTTTGTTTATAATTGAATTTACTTTAACTATTTATACAAAGTTGTGTATTTCAAAGGGTTAGGCGAAAATAGTGAAATTTTATTTCAAATTTGATCTCTTATACAAGCAAAAGTAAGTCACCTACAAAAAAGTTACATGAAACAATTTTTAGGGATTTAAACGTACAAAAAGTCCTAAACCGACTTTGAAAGGCCGTTTTAGAGAGCACAAAAAGATAAAAATAAAAAGTTGAAATTTCCATATGAAACGAAATATTGACATGTGACATGGAGGTGGGTTTTCAAGTGACCTCTAAAACGGCCTTTCACAGTCAGATTTTGGGGTTTTGGGATCATTTTCTCAAAAAGTACTGGATCAATTTCGTTCAAAATTAGATATAATTATCAATAATTAATTTTTTTATAATATTTAATTAATTTTATATTTTTAAAAATTATTTCAAAGGAGTTATTAGCGTTTTTTCAAATTAGACTTGAAATAAACTACCCTTAAAAATTCAAATATTCTAAAAAAAAATATTTGATATAAAAGATAAAATGAAATAACGCACAGATATGAAATTTTAATAGATTTGATTAAATAAATAATGAGAAAAAAAATAAAACTTTTGTACATTTCTAGTAAACTTGCTGCCTGAGAAGAGAAACTGAATGTTTTCATAAAATTTCATTTAAAATACAAAATTCTTAATTAAAATGCTATTTTCTTATATTAGATGATACTGTGAACCTTCAGATAGATGAAAATGATACAAAAAAGATTGTTTTCTTTCTCATTTATATTTCTTTTTTATTGAGAGGCTCGGGGGACACAAGCTCTCGCCATGCGAGACTATCAGAGGGAAAGTTGAATTCGGTTGATGTCACAGATTTTGCTAAAATTTTTAGGAATATTAAAGGAAACAACCCTCTACCAGAAAAAGTAAATATTTTTGAAAATTTATTTTTATTTTCACCAAAAAAATTCGTGAATATAAATGTAAAATCTTCGTCTTTCTTCTAAAATATTGGTTGTAGACAAATTAATTATATAAGACTTTTTGTAGAACATTTAAATCACTAAAAATTGTTTCATGTAACTTTTTTAGTAGAAGACTTACTTGTGCTAGTATAAGAGATCAAATTTGAAATTTAACATATATATTTCACTATTTTTGTCTAACCCTTTGAATACAACTTTGTATAATGACCTTTGTAAAGCAAATTATAAACAAAAATGTACTCCAAGAGTCAAAGTTCTACGAAAAATAATTAAAAAGTTATTGCGGTTGATAGAATTTAGTCTGAATAAAATTCAAGCCCAATCAAATAATTTTTCGAATCGACAAAAGTCGAATTCGGTTGAGATGTCATCAATTTCGATAAAACTCCTTGGGATATTAAAGGAAACAACCCTTTACCCGAAACCAAAAATATATTTAAAAAATCATTTTTATTTTCACAAAAAAAAATTAATGAATATAAATTTAAAAACCTTCAATGAAATCGCATATAAGAAGGGGTGCACCAGGAAGATGCAACCCCTATGGATCTAGAAAGGACCTTGCATTACCGAAGAGAAGAGGAAATTGATCTAGGTCAGGTGATTAAAAGCTCTAATAATTTTTTAAAAGTGAATAAAATGGGGGTACTTTTCTTGGGGGGGGGGGGGGGTTCTTTCAATGAAACTAGGGAAGGGTGAGTATTGAAGCTAAGGGGGCACCCCTGGTTTAGACTCAGGTATGTAGTAATAAGATGTGGTTCGAATAGTAGATAAATCAAAAGAAAAATATTTAACTATCACTTGTATAGGGGGGGGGGGCAAGGGGTTGAACCCCTGAATCGCCCCTTACCTACGCCTACGTGAAAACAACGTACAGTCTTAAAAACTTTCACTAAAACTTTTCCAAAAAAATTGTAATCAAAATCTCCAGGGCAATGACCCGAGGGGTGAACCGCGATTGGAATTAGGTGTACACTTCTTTGGAATTATGTGGAATTATTTTGGAATTCATTAGATAATGCTTAATCATCTATTGTCTTCTACTTGGAAATAAAAGTAGAAGTGGAAGTAGAGTGTACACGATATTAGGTCGCAGTTCTCACCCTCGGATGTACCTATTCTATTTTATTTTAATACTAGCTGCGACGCCCGACTTCGGAGGGCTTCTTGCTAGCCAGGGGCTGCGCCCCTGGGCCCCCACTCCCTAAGCCCTCACCCCTACCTTAAACCTAACCCCCACCCCTGGGCCCCCATCTCCCACTGAACCTCTCTCTTTTGTGTCTTTTCTTTAAACTGTCGAGGGATTAATTTCCATGAAAATGGGGGGGTCTTTTCTTTAAACTGTGGGGTTTACTTTCCATGAAATTGGGGGGGGGGGTTCTTTTCTTTAAACTGTGGGGTTTACTTTCCATCAAAATGGCGGTGGGTGGGTCTTTTCTTTAAACTGTGGGGGTTAATTCCCACGAAACTGGGAGTCTTTTCTTTAAACTGTTGAGATTACTTTCCCTGAAAATGGGGTGGGGGGGTCTTTTCTTTAAACTGTGGTGGATTACTTGCCATGAAAATGGGGGGGGGGATGTGCGTCATGAAGCTAGGAGAGGTGGTCAGCCCTGGGTAAAGTCATTTGGATAGCCCGACCATTTATTTAATTTTGAAATGAATTCCTTTAATTTTTTTAAAATAAGAGCGAATCCTTTGGAAAGAGGTAGCTGCGCAGCCTCTAGCGCATTCTGGAGTGCTGCGCCATTCAACTAATCGAAAGATTAAAACGTCATTATTTCTTTGTCGACTATTGCCAGCACAACATTACTATATCACTATCATTTCTATTATTTTTGTTAATTTAATAAAATGTCATCCTCTTCCGATGAAACGGGCTTGAAAGGGGGACATCCACCAGCAGGTAGATCATTTCAACAATATAATTTTCATTTATAATTTTTTTTTTAATATAATAATTTCTTATCATTTTTTTTATTTACCTATGTATTAAATAAATTCCATGATTCTTTATATCAATTAGTTATTTGGTTAATTTTTGTAATATTTTTTTTTCAATGATTTTTGGTTGATTTTCTTGTCTTTTAGTGAAAGCTGGAGGAATGCGAATTACGCAGCATAAGACACCACGAGATGAAAAGGAAACAAAGCACAAGGATAAAGAGTCGACAGAAACGCCCGACTCAGTGCTTAAAGTTTCGACAAGGTGATTTGGAATTAGTCAATTACGCCATATGGTCAAATTTCCAACATTCCTTAGTTCAATCAGGTTATGGAAAATTTATTCCCGATTACCCCCACCTATGGGGGCAAACTAGAATAATTTATTTATAGAACTGAAGATTCAATGGAAGGCAGTCGAGGAATAAATAAAATAATGATTTCTAATAAAAGAGTATTTGTTGGAAAGTTTTCTTTTTACAGCTTTGGAACGTGGGGGGGGGGGGGGGGGCAAGTGGTCCCCTTACAAAACTTAAGTATTTATATATAAAATTACGTAGATGCACTTTAATGGCTTAATATATATGTTGCAGTAAAAACCACTTTTTCAGTAAGAACGGGGTCTTACTAGTTAGAACGCGTTTCACTGAATACCTTTTGAACATGGGCTTAGTTGGGGGGGGGGGGGGGGGGCAAGTGGTCCCCTTACAAAACTTAGGTATTTATATATGAAATTACGTAGATGCACTTTAATGGCTTAATATATATGTTGCAGTAAAAACCCGTTTTTCAGTAAGAACGGGGTCTTACTATAGTTAAGAACGCGTTTCACTGAATACCTGAATACTGTGGCAACTAGAGTTTACTGATGTTTGTTGAGTTTGGTTCAAGGGTCTAAAATCTTCATTTTGGACCTTCTGCCTCAATTTGGGTGCTTATTTTCAAAAATTTTTAAACGAAAATTTCAAAAATTACATCCTCTACAACTTTTCTTCTAATTTTTGACATTTTCGTTTAAAATTTTTTGAAAATAAACACCCAAAATTATGCGGAAGGTCAAAAATGAATATTCTGGACCCTTGAACCAAACTCAACCAACATCGGTAAATTCTAGTTGTCACAAAGGTATTCTATGAAACGCGTTTTAACTAGTAAGAACCCGTTCTTACTAAAAAACGGGTTTTTACTTCAACAATATATTAGGCCATTAAAGTGCATCTACGTAATTTGATATATAAATACCTAAGTTTTGTGCCCCTTGCCCCCCCCACCCCTAACTACGCGGTTGTTCAAAAGCTGTAAAAAGAAAACTTTCCAACAAATACTCTTTTATTAGAAATCATCTTTTTATTTATTCCTGGGCTGCCTTCCATTCTCTATATATATATATATATATATATATATATATAGTGCCTGGAGCACCGAGCGATGCTCGGTAACTTTTTGCCTCTAAATAGCTTAAGTTTTAAATTTCAAGGCTCTCGGACTTTCCGAAGACGATATATGAATGATTAAAATATTTATTTTACGACACTCTTAATTTATACCCCCTTCCTTTATTTCATTCAGATTAAAATCTATATATCTATATACGACTCATGACACTTGATAAGTACACCAATTTTAAACAAAATCGTTAGTGTCGTTTTTGAGAAAATAAAAAAAAAACGAAAAATCTTTAATGTAAATGTCAACAAGTGCTTAAAGTTTCGACAAGGTGATTTGGAATTAGTCAATACGCCATATGTTCAAATTTCTAACATTCCTTAGTTCAATCTGGTTATGGAAAATTTATTCCCGATTACCCCCACCTTTATGGGGGAAACTAAAATAATTGATTTATAGAATTGTAGACTGAATGGAAGGCAGTCCAGGAATAAATAAAAAGATGATTTCTAATAAAAGAGTATTTGTTGAAAAGTTTTCTTTTTACAGCTTTTGAACATGAGCGTAGTTGGGGGGGGGGGTCAAGGGCCCAGTGCCCCCTTACAAAACTTGAGTATTTATATATAAAATTACGTATATATATATGTAAATAATTTATATGAATTTCAAAACAGGGTTCAAAATCAAGAATTTTCTAACTTGTTTTCAAGTTTGAAACAGAGTTTGATCTCAAGATGGTAGAAAGAAGAGTAATTCATCAACTTAGCCAATGACCTCTGAAGCAATCCACCCCCCCCCCCCCAATTCTCACTAAACAAAAAAAATCAAAATTCTTATCCCCCTCTCCCCATATGCACTAGGGTGCAACCTTTTGTAAAGTCAACACAATTGCTAGGTTCCTTCAAGCCATGTTTTCCTCGATTCTAGGAATCCAAAAATGCAGAGAGGTGGGGGGGCTATCCCTAATTTTATTGCCAAAGCCAAACCTACTCCTCATCAGATAATAAAATCTCTTTATTCGGTTCGTCCCTCCATTCCCCCAAACCATTTGAATTACCCATGTATTTCACATGAAATTATTTCATTACTTCCAAAATTTGTCAATTGAAACCTTTCTGCTAATCAGCTGGCCTGGTGCCCCCCTAGGAAAACTCCTTAACTACGCCATTGCTTTTGAACCCACGTTTCGAAGGATCTTTCCTCCTTCTTCAGGGTTCAAAGGATCAATAGAAGAAAACATGCAACAATTTTAATTCTTGTCATCATCAACAGAAGGGAAATTGTTGCATGCTTCTTTAATTGACCCTTTTAACCCTGAAGAAGGAGGGAATATCCTCCTAAGGACCGGCCTTCCATTTCCTGAAGAAGGGAAGATCCTCCGAAACGACGGTTCAAAAGCTGTAAAAAGAAAACTTTCCATTATATTGGGAATAAACTTTTTATTTATTCCTGGACTGCCTTCAATTCAATCCTCAGATTTAAAAATTTAAACTTCTAATTTTTTCACCAATTAGCAACTAATAGAATCACCCATTTGTTTTTTTGGTCCATTCGTAAAGTTTATAAAAAAATCGGGTATAACAGTACTCTTTTTTTTACTTAAAATTCTTTGAGACTAGTTTTTTATTTAATTCGATGGGAGTTAGTTCTCATTTCAAGATTATAGAGAGGGATTAACACCACAAGGTCTATATTACCACCTTTTCTTTAATACTATTTTTAAAGTATTATCACAGCTGTGTTAATAAATTTAGCAATAGGATGTTCCAATAATCAACAATAATTTTAAATTGCATAATATTACGAAACTGCTGAAACTAATCTAGCCATATAAACAGATTAGAAATTAATTGCAACACTTGGAGAATTTATGCACATGGTGCATTTTCTTCAATTTGCTAAAAAAACAAAACATATGTTCTTTCTGATAAGGAAAGTAGTTTTTTTACGAGGTAACTTTTGTTTTATTAACATAAGACAACTTTCCACTGTAACCACCTTGATCGTACTTTTTTAACAAGATAAACTCTACAAAATGCACGACTTTGTTCTGGAGACGTTTTCATATGTGTCTTAATTGCTCTAAAAGTAGATGAAATTAAAAAAAATTTTAAGCTGCAACAGAATCGAGTTTCATGTCACGAATCATCGTTTCGTTTCATTCGGTTTTTTGAACAATTTTTCTTACACTAATTTCTGAATTTATTATTGAATATATTTTTCTAATTTTGACCTGGCAATGAAGCACTTATTACTTAGGGGTTGTTGGAGCATCGAAATAAGGGTTAATAAATTTATTTTCTTAAAAATTTTAAAATTTGTAACCGCCACCTAGGTTTAAACAGGAGTGTACTTGATTCTTCCGACAAAAAATGATCATCGACTTTTTAGCAACAAAAAATCTGACTGCTCTAAGAGTAGGTGAAATTAAAGGATACTTCATCCCATCACTGAAAACGACTTCAGAAATATATATTCAAACATGTCGTGTATTTTGATGACTTTATATTATTAAAAATGTGCGATTTAGGTGGTTTCAGCCGAAACTTCTGTTTTAATAAACAGCTCAACCACCAAAGCATCAATATTATTTAACATATATTTGAATTTTCAAGCGAAGTGAACGTATTCTCTTCTTAAAAGGGTGTTTACCATGACCTTTTTTTCAAATTACCATTTCCCAAATTTTATTAGTTTGATGACCTTGATTCTTAATTAAATTAATTTCTTTATTTTCATCAAAATGAATATTTTTTACTTTAAAATTATTTTAATTTTTATCCGAAATTGTTTAAAGAGCAATCTCTCGAATTCAACAAAATGAAGCCCCTGATTCCAGCCAGTAGAATTTCCATACCTACCAACAGATCCTGACTTAAGAACTTAAAGAGGCTCGATTAACATGTGAAGACTGTTTCGAAAGTAGAGAACGATACATCTTGATATTATTAGAAATTATTAATTATTATTATCAGTGGCGCAACTAGATTTTTTAGGCTCATAAGCAAATTCTAACTACGGGGCCCCTACTAACATTTTTTTTTATTTCAAAGTAAAATTATTTTTTAACTTAGGAGCAGAGAATGAAATAGATATATTAAATGAAACATATATATATATATTGAGAAAATAAAAAAAAAACGAAAAATCTTTCATGTAACTGTCCACTTCATGTGTTCCGATTTCAACCAAAAGCTTGTTGTTGTACCTCTTCTAACCTATATCGAGCTTAAGTTTCGAATTTCGTAGCTCTGAGGTTTATTGTTGAGAAACGCAGGGGGTACATTCTTACGTAAATAAACATCAACTTCCGGTACTTCTATTTTAACCAAAATCTTGTGGTACTTCTTGTAGAGCCTCTATATAGCTTAAGGTTCAAATTTCAAGACTCTGCGACTTACCGAAGACGAGATATGAACGATTAAAATATTTATTTTGCGACATGGCTAATTTACACCCCCTTCCTTTATTTCAGTCGGATTAAAAATTTGCACAACTAATAACTCATGAGATAAGTACACCAATTTTTAGCGAAATCGTTAAAGCCGTTTTTGGGAAACCGATTGTATATATATAAGAATTGCTCATTTAACTGTTATTATAGTTGCTCTATCTACTCTTATTAAACGAGCAAAAATTGTATATTTATTTGTACATATATATATTTGTTTGTTTATATAGTTGTATCTTGGTTATATTTTGAAAACGACTCTACCGATTTTGATGAAATTCACGGGTTAGGGGTTTTTGGGGTGACAATTCGATCTGCCACGGTCTCATCTTCGACAAAATTGTTTTTGATGGGTTTTTTCGTAATCAAATTAATTATTCTCAGGTAGACAAATCCCATTCTTAGGGTTTTAAAAAAGGTTTCTCTTTTCCTTTTGTACCCAGGCAGATAATGGGTTGCCTAAATTCATTGTTCTAAAAGGCCTTGAAGAAGTATTGTGATTGTGGATTTTAACATATTTTGTTCTCCATAAACGTTAGAAATATTAATAAACGTTTTATAATTGTTTTTATAAAGAACTTTATTTATTTAATAGAATAAAAAATAATCAAGAATTTATTTAAAAATATATTTCGCATAAGCATGTCTCAATTTTCTGAAAAAATAACACATTTTGATAGGTTTTATTTATTAACAATTGGATGAATAAAAATGAATCATATGGTTGAATCAAAACAGGTGCAGGAGGTGGATCCGGGGGTAGGGCGAGGTTTCGGGGTGGGGGTTAAGCGGGGGGGGGGGGGGGTACAGTGGGCGAATACTATATATATTTGTATTTTTTTAATTTGAAAACGGCTCTCGAATAAAAATCGACCTTTTTATCAGAATTTTAAGTTAAAATTATATTAAAATAAAGATTTTAACTGAAGGAAGAAGTTACCGAGCATCGCTCGGTGCCTCCAGGTACTAATTCCTTATTAAAGCAACTATTTTTTCAGAATTTTTCAAATTTCCATTAGTAAAGGGAGAATTTCACCCGAAACGTTTGAATTTTTAATAAACGTTTCCAGATTATTATATAAAAGATTTGTATTTATTTACATACACAAAACATTCAATAAAAATTTTTTTTCAATAAATTTTTAAATTATCTTTTCATATCATCATTCTAATTATCTAAGCCTGAACTGATAAATTATCCTTATCTTTTTCAAGTCCTCCTAAATCGATGACAATCAGCGGAGCTCCTGTACGAGGTCATGCCGATTTTCCTACGGAAGCTGTACAAAGTTTCCATGCTAAGCCACATCCAACTCACGACTCAAGGGCGGCCGCCGGCAAACCTAATGTGATCCATCAGCCCCGAAAATAGAGTCTTAATACTCAAGAATTAAGATATATACTTTTTTTTTTGGATTCGCCACTTTTTACTTTAATTTCTTATACATATATTCAATTTACGTCCTAAAAAGTTAATAGAAATGAATATTTTATATCTTGATTTATAAAAAACAAAACAAAAAAACAACTTAACTAATACCTATATATCTATAAATTATCTATATGACAAAATATATAGGTCCACAAGATAAGAAAAAGATATTTTGAACTATTTACTTTTTATCTTTTAAGAATCTGAATTGTGTAATTTATTTACATGAATATAATTTAAAAAAATTATAAATTTAAAATTAATTTAATTACTAAAAAAAATATCTTGTTTTGTTTCAAACTTTTTTTTTAACTTTCACACTTGAGAAAATATTTTTATTCTTACTTGTGTGCGTGTTTTTCATTTCTAATTGGTTTTTGTTTACGTATTTCATTTTTTAAAAAATATCACAATTATACACTCACCGGCAAAAAAAACGCAACACCTAATTTTTTTTTTTAATTTTTAATGTTTTATTTTTATAATATCAATTTTTTAACAAAGTTAAAACATTTATATCATTTTTAAAGTCATTTTAAATAACTTTAAACACTTTTAATCTATATTATTAATAATTTAATTACAAATCTCTAACATTGTTTCAAAATATCAAATTTTCTTAAATTAGATTAATCAATACAATTTTTCCTGAAAATTAAATTTTGTTCAGTTGAGAAAAATCATTAAAAGATGATCCGCTTGGTGATTATTTGTGATAATTAAGTGTGACAATTTAAACTTATTTTTTATTGTTAAGGATAAATAAATTGAATTTGCTTCTTTCCAGTAATTTATTTTGTTTTTCAAATGGTTATTCCAAATATTTCGAGAGCGTTCTCAGCATCTCTTCCTCAGTGGAAGCCACTCCCCCACCAATGTGCCGACTCCATCAGTTTGTACATTGGTGGGGGAGTGGTTTCCACGGAGGAGGAGATGCTGAGAACGCTCTCGAAATGTTTGGAATAACCATTTGAAAAACAAAATAAATTGCTGGAAGGAAGCAAATTCAATTTATTTATCCTTAACAATAAAAAATTAATATATCCAGTTCACACCAAGCCAGCAAAATTCTTATAAATATAATAAAGCTTAATAAGGACGATGAACACAGACAATTTAAACTTATATTAGAACTTTTTTGAAAAAATAAACTTTAAGATACATTTTTAAACTTAAATTAACATTTTTATATTTAAAATTGTCTTAGAAATTATATTAATGAATTTTATTTGTTCAAAGATAAATATTATAAAATTAAAATATACAAAATAAAAAAAATTAGGTGTTGCGTTTTTTTTGCCGGTGAGTGTATTTATATTATTTGATTTATTTGTTCTTTAAAAGAAGTTTCGGCACAGATCATATGTTTGTTCATCAGGTCAAACCCACATGAAAACCATACACCCCTCAGCAGCGACGCTCCTGGCTTTGCGTTAAACTTTCGAAACACATCCAATGTTGGTTAACTAAGTAAAAGCGACATGAAAACCATATACCGGACAAAATTTTGGCGCCCGATATAGCTCCGACATAGACTCTATATCGTTTACCAATGCTGGTTTTACCTTGAGAGCCTATATAGATTCTACATAGTTTTACTATATGGTTCCGAGTTTTGTTCTACTAGGGGATGTGCCATCATCATAGTCTAAAATAATAAAAAATACAAATTACAACAATTCTTTTTGGTTTAAAAAATAATGATGATGGCACATCCGTTGCCGAAACGTATATTTCAATGTAAAAATTAACAAATATAAATATTTTGAAATAATAAATTATATAATTTAGTTAGTAAACATATATATTCGGGCTTTGCAATTTCTTTATTATGTATTAAATAAATAATATAGAGGGATAATTTTCAAGCCATTTAAATGATTTTTATAATGAAAAAAGGCGACTAACATGATTCGAACCTGGAACTTTGAATAGTTTTGACTCCTCGCGCATCATAGTACTTAGAATACCTGGATTTTTTTTAAATAATATTGATGCCAGGAGTTACACCAAGAAATCGCAACCATTCTTGGTCCCTCCTGCAATTTTACTTTTTTTTTTTTATAAAACTTAATTTAAATAAAATGAAAAATTATCCCTATAATATCTACTATCTAGTTTGTTGATTTTTCAAAAAATTTTATACCTTATCTTGTGAGATCTTTTATTTTGATATTGTTATTGGCCAATATATATATAAATTTTAATTTGGTTGACATGTTAATTTGTATAAAATTTAATTTGATGTTATAAAGACTAATCTAGATTTGCATTTATCTAAAATTGTGATATTAAGATAAGCATTATTGTTTATATTCACTATCCGAAGTCAACCTCGCTATTTACTTTTATTTTTTATATTTCATATTTTTATTATAATCTTTCTTCTTTTTATTTAATTTTATTGGGACCATCTTTATATTGTTTCTTTTTTTACTTTCACTTATATCTATATCATTCAAGGATGGGTAGTTCAAACACTTCAAAAGCTTGACCGACACATAGCCATCTCAGTTAACTTAAAATCTGAGTGGGTGCTCATACTTGAGAACGATCGCAGAATAAATCGATCGAAACCTCGTAGTTATATTGTATTATTTATTCGTGTTCAATAAATAATTATAATTATGTGTAATTTCACTGAAAATTCAAATTTTAATCAAATTAATCACAAAAATAAAAGCTTCAATATTAATTAAAATTCTTATAAAATATAATTGAGGAGCTCTCATAGGAAAGCACTTGAGTCCAAAAATCACTTCTTTTTTTTTCAAATCACGCTAATACACACTGCATTTTCAATGATGATGAAAATATATAAAACAGCTTAAACAGACTGATGTTTAAACGGTTTTATATATAAAACGGCTTAAACATTTATATATAAAATTCTTATCATTTTATATATAAAACGGCTTAAACATTTATATATAAAATTCTCATCATTTTATATATAAAACGGCTTAAACATTTATATATAAAATTCTCATCATTTTATATATAAAACGGCTTAAACATTTATATATAAAATTCTCATCATTTTATATATAAAACGGCTTAAACATTTATATATAAAATTCTCATCATTTTATATATAAAACGGCTTAAACATTTATATATAAAATTCTCATCATTTTATATATAAAACGGCTTAAACATTTATATATAAAATTCTCATCATTTTATATATAAAACGGCTTAAACATTTATATATAAAATTCTCATTATTTTATATATAAAACCGCTTAAACTTTTATATAAAATTTTCATCATTTTATAAATAAAACGGCTTAAACATTTATATATAAAATTCTCATCATTTTATATATAAAACGGCTTAAACATTTATATATAAAATTCTCATCATTTTATATATAAAACGGCTTAAACATTTATATATAAAATTCTCATCATTTTATATATAAAACGGCTTAAACATTTATATATAAAATTCTCATCATTTTATATATAAAACGGCTTAAACATTTATATATAAAATTCTCATCATTTTATATATAAAACGGCTTAAACATTTATATATAAAATTCTCATCATTTTATATATAAAACGGCTTAAACATTTATATATAAAATTCTCATTATTTTATATATAAAACCGCTTAAACTTTTATATAAAATTTTCATCATTTTATAAATAAAACGGCTTAAACATTTATATATAAAATTCTCATCATTTTATATATAAAACGGCTTAAACATTTATATATAAAATTCTCATCATTTTATATATAAAACGGCTTAAACAGTTACTGATGTTTAAACCGTTTTATATATAAAATTCTCATCATCATAGAGAATTCAGTGCGTAGAGTGATTTTTGGACTTAAGTGCTTCTCAATTATATTCGTTTATTTTCTAAATTTCGCTTTCTTGAAGGTTTGTGAAGCATCCGAATTCCTTAAAAGCTTTTACAAAATCGGATCCATTGTCTATTACTATTGATAATATTTATTTACTTTTAAAACCAAATTCACTAAATATTTTAGATAAAATTTCGGCAATTTTATTGAAGTAAAGAAAATAGTAGCTTTATTGTTACAGTTCCTCCCAAAAAAGGTACAGAGTATAAGTAATAGTTTCTTTTATTTTCAGAAAGTAGTTACAGTTACAAAAAGTAACGCGCCCAAGTAATTTGAGTACTAGTTACTGCCCAGCCCTGATTATATAGATATCTGTGGAAGTATTGCATTTTTCTTTTTTTTAATAAAGTATTTTTGCATTATTATCATCTTTTAAGTGATTGTGTTACTTGTTATGCAGTTTTTATTCAATAATAATTTACACACCTTGAATAAACTGCCTTTCATAAAATAAAGTTAAATTTTCTAGTAAAAAAATATATTACGCTCACAAATATAAAGACATAAGAGAATGAAAAAAAAAAACATAGCTATGATCTAAATCTTATATTTTAGATCATTCTGATTTATTATTGTTAACTATGGGTAAAGGTAAAGGGCTTGACTATATATCTTGGAAAAAATTATTTTGTATTGCAATAAAGATACACAATATAAATATAAAAGAAATTAATCTTGTTTTATTTTAATCAAATTACAAAAAAAAAAAATACTAATAATGAAGTGATAGAGATATGTTTTAGTTTACTAAGCGTTTTTTGCACATTAATCTATATAAATATATTCCAAATGGTCTTAGCATAGAGTAATATAGAGTGGAAGGCTCCATAAGGAGCCAACGTATTTTAACGTATACGAGTTACAGAGCTCTCTGGCGAGACAAGGGCAAAACCATTGGGCAATAAAATGGCGGAAGCCGCTCTCTTCGGGGCAAATTTTGGTGACATTATCAAGAGTAAAAAATACGCTTATATATATATAACATAAAGTGTATGTATCTTTTATCTATGACAAATGCTTTGAATGTTCTATGATCTTTGGATAGCTCATAAGAACTAAGAGTTTTCATCCTGCAGTCGCTAGAGAGCGCTTTTTCGATATACGGTAGCCTTCCACTCTATATTACTCTATGGGTCTTAGTTTTCTGCAGATAAATAAATTTAAAGTAATATAAATTCTGGAGCAAATAAGCTCATATGATAAAATATAAAAATAATATTATCTAAATTATTCAGTCTTTATCTCAAAAATATAAGAAATTAATTTAGAATGCATATTTATATAAAAAGATATATTATTATTATATAATTATAGCATGCTTTTGTTTTTTATGGAAAATTTAAAAAATCTTTGAATATTTAGAATGGTAATAAATTTGTGCAGTTGTTTTTGGAAGACTATTAGATCGTTGCAAAGATGCCTTGAAGTGAAATACAATTTAGCAAACTATGTGCTTGATATCTTTAAAAAATTGATAACCTTTTAAAAAACACGATTAACAAATTTATTGCTGAGTGAAAATTTTCACAGATTTTCTAAACGTATAAAGCTAGATTTGTTAGAGCATGATTTATCTTCTAAACTAATTTCAATAAATATTTATATATACACTATTTGTGTGTCCAATTCCATGACACTATTTGATGGCAATATACAGTAGACATTAATATAAAAAGACACAGTTTTTATACATTTATACATCAACCTATTTATAATAAATTGTTAAAAAAAAAATTAAATATAATTTAATAAAAAATCAGCTAATTATATTCACATACTATTCAGAAATAATATTTGATAATTTAACTCAATCGCGTCCATATTATTTAATAAATGAAGTACATTTGTAGGTATTTGGATAAGAAACTACAAAATCAAAGAATTCACTTTGATTTGCGCAACGTTTCGCCAATTTTATTTAGGCTTCATCGGGCGTCTCAATGATTATAATTTAATTACAAGACTATGAACAGATGTGCACCAGAGGCAGGAGGTAACTTTTCAACAAGATGATACTGTCCCTTCATTTTGAAAGTTTTATTTTAATCTTCGCAAAATTCATCGATAGCATAAGCATCATAAAATCTTTCGTTATTTTTCAATTTTAATATTAAATTTTTTTCTATTGATATTATGACTAGAGCGGGAATTCTATCTTCCCTTTGCTGCTACTTATATGGTGATTGTTTTAATTCTTTTCATAGTTAAGGAGGTTCTTTCGCGACAATCCACACAAAAAGTTTTAGTCTCGTAACCACTCTATAAATATGAACGGTGCTAAAATTTTAGGTTATGTTTTTTAACGTGACTGTACTTCTCACACTACTATATCCTCTTTATGAATGGATCGTTTCCAAGCCATTGATCTTATATCCCCTCCACTAAAAATAATCGCCCAAATATGTTTTTATTTTTTTTTATTTTTTATCAAAACTACGAGGTAAATAATTAAGTTACTCCAAATATATTATTCTAACAAATATTAGTTTTTCATCAAGATGGTGAAAGTCCTTCAATGAAAAAAAATTAAATAATGATCATTTTCCCACCCTTTCCCAATCTACCATATGTAAAAAATTTCATTTTTAATTGCAATTATTTCATGTTTGGTGTGGTAAATCGTCTTCGAATTTTAATAGTTTATTATGCTTTTAATGACTTATATTCCAAGTTTCGAAGACTTCTTGAATTTTTGCATTTGTGAAAGAACTACCTTAAATGAATGTTCAACCGACGCTCTTGTGAAAAGTATAGTGCAAAATAATTGTATTAAATCAAATAGTTCTACCAAAACATTTTATTATTCAAGGTTAATTTTTTATGCAATTTTTTGATTTAAAATTAAAGTCAGGAGTCGAGTAGATGTAAACTAATTCACTTTTCAGCTTCATAAAATCAAAGTATTTTCCAAAAGATAGCTCAAATATGTATTAAATCTGGAAGATTATTTTCATATATTAAAGTTAAAATTTTCCATAAATTTTAAATTAAAGATAGCGAAATAAAGGTACACGAGATTCAAATTTGACAAGGAATGAAAATACTATAAAGCCGATTGGCGTTTAAAATAAATAAATAAATAAATACTAATGACGTTTTGAAATTTTAGGGATGCGCCGTATCCACAACATCGATGAACCGCACGCCACTGATGTGCACATATTTCTAAATCAAATAAATTGTCCCTAGTTCTCTTCACAATACATTCGACTAATTATTTAATTTTTAAAAATCCTTTATATAACAGGATTATTATTAATACTTATTTGTTATTTCAATAAACAGACCTCTGTTTCTTTTAATGCAATCTTTTTATTTTGGCTTTTCTTCCATTTAACTTTATTATTATTATTTCTTTACTTCTCAAACCCTTATCAAATTCAACAAATCAAAAGTTAGTTCCCTTATATATATATTTTTTTTTATTTAATATTTAATAGGTCAAATTTGTCTCTTGAATTGTTCATAGCAGAATGTTTATTTTAAGGTGTTTGTTTAACCAGATGGGTTTTCTTAGGATTTTTTTTGAAATTTAGACAGATTATTATTTAAATACTTCTGCATCGATTGGTGGCAAAACGAAATTTGTGAACAATATAGTTCCGGAGATATTAAATTCCAAAGATAGAGTTTTTCAGACTCTTATACATTTCACACTATACGAGATATCGGAAAATTTACATACATTTTTAATTATAATTAAAAAA
Source organism: Forficula auricularia (assembly GCA_024734495.1). NCBI lineage: Eukaryota > Metazoa > Arthropoda > Insecta > Dermaptera > Forficulidae > Forficula > Forficula auricularia. The sequence goes on along the minus strand of JALMQS010000225.1, from coordinate 30,195,732 downwards.
CCCTCTTACCATTTTTATAAAAAACTAAACCAACAAACAATAACTATTACATTTTTTAAGAAAATTTTAATTCTTAGTTACAACACAGTTTCTGAGATAATAATGAATAAATAATTAAAAATGTATAATGTAAAATTTACACTAAAAACAAGCTGGCAACAAAGCATTTATTTAACCTAAAAAGTGTGTTAACTTTAGTACTTTTTTGAAGTTTTTTCGCTTCAGCCATTGTCGCAACAGCTTTCAATCGCTTATTAAGAACTTTTTGTTTTATAAATCTTCCTTTATAATGTACTTTATTTGACATTTCTATGATAAAATATATACAACCTCGGACAGTGTTGCCAGATTTGTGAAACGAGCAAGGGATTGGCTAGTAGTGGTACATAAACAGCAAAAAGTTTTGGGCTTATTAATTATGAATTCTTATTGCCTGTTCTATATACTCTAGCATTAACTTTTTGCTAGTATTGTCGCAAAACAACTACCTTAAATTTATTTTTATTTGATAAAGAAAGCATTGAATTTCATCCCTGTTTTAAAAATTACTTAAAAAAAACCTGAAGTCTTAGTGTTTATTGAAATAAGTATTAATAATAATCTTGTCATATAAAGGTTTTTTAAAAATAGAGAGTGCCAAAGATAAAAGAATTTGTTGAATGTATTGTGAAGAGAACCAGGGACAATTGATTTGATTTGGGAGATATATGTATATGTGTTTATAGTCTTGTAATTAAATTATAATCATTAAGACGCCTGATGAAGCCTAAATAAAATTGGCGAAACGTTGCGCAAATCAATGTGAATTCTTTAATATTTTAGTTTCTTGTCCAAATAATTGCAAATGTACTTCATTTAATGTTTGATAATTTTCGTCATTATTTAAATTTGAAAATAAAATATTTATTTAATTTATATACACATTTAAAATTATGTAAATAGGAATATATATTTCACAATATCGTATCATTAATCAAGAACCATTTATAAAGTGATTTTGGATTGAAAATCGATAAACTTAGTTTTTTTTCCTATAATTAGAGAGATTTGGACATTAAGATGGATATCTAAAATCCTTTCACAGGACAATATTTGAAATTCCATTTAAGATTCTCGAAGCAAAAGCTTAAAAGGTCCGCCTGAAGAGCAAATAGAGATTAATATACTTTTGTTTCGAAAAGTTTACACATGATAGCGGGTACGTAATTCTAATAGAGTCCATTCTGTAATTCCTAATTCTGCGAGATCCTGTTGTCTATCTTGAAAACTTGCAGCTATCTTTTCCATTAATCGACGACATGTTGCTCGTTCAACGTTACTTAGGAATTGAAGAGCAAGATCAAATCTGAAAAAAAAATATATTTGTATGTTAGTATATAAATCAAATATTGAAATCGATGAGCTCTTAAGATAGTTGTTTCACCAGATGGGTTTTCTTAAGATTTTTTTTGAAATTTATCAAATTATTTTGTAAATACTTCTGCATCGATTGGTAGGATTGAAATTTGTGAACAATATAGTTCCGGAGATATTAAATTCCAAAGATAGTTTTTCATACTCTTATACATTGCACTATACGGGATATCGGAAAGTTTACATACATATTTAATTATAAATAAGAAACTCTTCTTACCATTGTTATAAAAAACTAAACCAACATTAAACAATAACTAATAAATTTTTAAAGAACATTTTAATTCATAGTTACAACACAGTATCTAAGATAATAATGAATAAATAATGAAAAATGTATAATGAAAAATTTACACTAAAAACAAGCTGGCAACATCGCATTTATTTAACCTAAAAAGTGGATTAACTTTAGTACTTTTTTGACGTTTTTTCGCTTCAGCCATTGTCGCAACAGCTTTTAATTGTTTATTAAGAACTTTTTGTTTAATAAATCAACCTTTATAATGTATTTTTCTGTCATTTCTATGATAAAAATATTCAAGCTGGGACAATAATGTTGCCAGATTTGTCAAACGAGCATGCGAGGTACATAAACAGCAAAAAGTTTTGGGCATATGAATTATGAATCCATATTGTCTGTTCTATATACTCTAGCATTATCTTTTTGCTGGTATTGTCGCTAAACAACTACCTTTAGGGCCGGTTGTAGGTCGCAAAGTAAATGTTTTTTACCACTAACCAAGGGTAGATGGTAAATGGAGGGGCTGGGATGGCCAATCAGATGATAGGGCTAATAACCCGAAATATATATCGAGTGAATCAAACTCAAATAAACATACATTTGTTTTAATATTTCCTTTTTGTGAAACCTAACCTAGAAAATTCTCCTCAAAAGTTATTTATAATGTTTCACCTAGAACCGACACCAAAATCCTTAAAAAAAAATTATGTTTTATTATTTAAAACGGATGAAATACGAAATACCTTTGTTTAAATTGAAATTCAATGATTTTTCCACGGCCCGATTGTCAGGAAATTTCATTTCTTAATTAATAATATTCAATGTAAATATTAATAACATTCACTAGGCTAACCCCCACTACCCTGGGTTAAATATTTGAGAATTGGCCGCCCCAACTCTTGGCTTAATATGTTTCATCCACTTCCTCTTCAATTTTGAGTTGATAATTAAAGCTCTAAACATAGTATGCTAAATAATTCACAAGTATTACTTATTTTCAGTTTAACAGGGTTAAAGATATTATAATTTAATAATTATTATCTTTAAAATCAAAATGTCCGATGAGGAATTTTGACCTTTTTATCATTTCACTTGTCTATTTCTTTAAATAATTATAATATCCTAATTAGAAATCTTATTAATTTTAATGAAGCTTAAAATAAAAATAAATTGAACCTCACTTTTGAAAAGAAAAATTCAAATTTATCTAGTTCATCTTTTGAATCATTAATCTTTAAGAGATTTTCTTAGCTTGAACAATTTTTTGTGAATGGTCATATTGGCAATGCTATATACTCGTTTAAGGATTAGAGCCGTTGCCTTTTTAGAGGAAAATAAAGAATCTCAACTTCCAGTATCCCCTTTAATGTTTCCCCAATTCAATAGAACTGAGATGAAGAAGGGTTTAATATGCTAAGAGCATACATTATCTCTAAATCTAAACGGAAACTCATTCTAGAATGTTACATAACTGATGAATATTTGGATATTTTATTATTATTATTTTTTATTTAATTTAAGATCGTTTTTATGCTACTAAGGCCATCAACGACCAATTTTGATACATTGAAATTTTATTTTTGCCAAGAGTAGGAGAATTTTTATAAATTAAAGGAGACAATAAAAGATTGTGACTTTTGCTGGAAAAATAAATTTTTAAATTTATTTATAATGAGACTATAGTTTTGAGGACTTTGCCCTCTTCATCAGTTTATTACAATTGATTTACAGGAATTGATGTGTGAAAAGGCTTCGAAACTATAGTCTCTAAAATATAAATAGTATATATATATATATTTTGACTTGAAACATCAGATATTGACCTTATTTCTGTTTGTCAATCTTGATCACTTCTTGTTTTATTAAAAATGTCCAAAGAACTTTTGCTATCAAACATACCAACTTTTATAATTACGAATCATTTGTCAATTTATTTAATTCTTACTAGTTTTTCTACAGTTGCTAATGCATTTTTTAATTTCTCTGTATTATCCAGAAGAGTTTTCTCTACAATAATTTTTTCATTATTTTTAAATTGAAAGTTTTTTTAGTCACAATCTAATAAAAGACAATAATTTAATTTAATTATTATTATTTATTTTATTAATCCACTAACTTTTATTAGTTTGTGACTAAAAAAACTTTTCAATTTAAAAAAGGAGTGAGGCGGAGTGGGGGGCACGGGTGCATGGTGCGGGGGGTGGGGGTGCTGGGTGGGTTTCGGGGGGATGTGGTGGATGGGAGTGGGGTGTGAGGGTAGGGTTCGTGGGTTGGGAGTCCAGGGGGCGTGCACCTGGCTAGCATGAGGGCCGCCGAAGCTAGTTATACATATTTATTTATTTATACATATCGACGCCTTAGAGTGTAAACCTGCTAACTCACAACAAGAAAATTTTACAAGGCATAGAAAAAACAAACAAAATTTAATATTGTTGTTATGGAAAGAAACTATTTTTCACATTTTTTTCTACAACTTACGATCGTAATTTTAAGTAGCAGTTTTACTTGGACGATGCTGCATCTCTTTTTCTTTCGAACGGTATTTTAATGTCATATCGTCGTCGCCTTGGAGTGTAAAACGGCTAAATCCATTGATTATTATATATGACATATTAATACCGTTCGAAAGAAAAAGAGATGCAGCATCCTCCAAGTAAAACTGTTAATTAAATTTAGGATCGTAAGTTGTAGAAAAAAAAATGTGAAAAATAGTTTTTTCCATAACAACACTATTAAATTGTGTTTATTTTTTCTATGCCCTGTAAAATTTCCTTATTGTGAGTTAGCAGGTTTACACTCTATGGCGACGATATATGATAAAAAATGGATTTAGCAGGTTTACATTCTAAGGCGATGATATGTTTATTTGAATCAACTAGAGAATAATCTCATTGATTTTCTTTTATGTATCAACAGCTCTGCTACTCTAGGCAAAAAAAATCATTTCACTACAATAGAAGATTCATATTTTCCTTTTTATTTTTTTAATACATTTAAATTTGCTAGAAATAATATCTTTAGACAGAATAAATATTAATTGAAACCATATGTAAATAAAATGTTACCGATTAGTTTGTGACATGGCTTGAAGTAATCGCACGACAATTACAATATCTGAAGTATTAGCTGGGAATGCAAGTAAAGCTTGAAGTAATTCTCCAAGCATTCCTACTGGTATTTCTGGTCGAAGTAAATCTGTTAGTCTAGGAGCATCAAGTCGTTGTAGAAGGGCGAGTCTTCCAGCAATATCAAGACCACGCCATTGGCGTGAAAACTCTGAGGGTGTTGATGGTAAATCACAGGAGGTGCTGCTAGATGATGAAGAACTGGGAAAAACATTCAAAAGAGTATGAGACATGGAGTTCATTTAAATAAGCTGACGTGTTCTGATGTGGCCATCCACTTGACTTTACCATACAACCTGGCCTCACTTATATTTAATATTTAATAAAATTATTTATAATCACGTAGGGGAGGGGGGGTTAGTTTTCCATTTTTAGGCTTCTGGGAGGCCCACTGATTATGTATACAAAATTTGGTTGAGTTTGGTAAATGGTCAAGATTTTCATTTTTTGACCTCTCCATTTTGGGATGTTCACTTATTATAGCTTTTTTGTAGAGCGAAATGCTATGGTTTCGCTCAATTTTTTTAATCAAAATAGTTTCATGAAAGATATTAATTTGCCGATGGTAATAGATTCAAATTTACTAGAAAATCATAGATCAAAGATGGTGTCATCTATTAAATCCGATGGAGTGGAATATTTTTAATTATATGTCAGAGGGGTTGTTTTTCACCCTCGGGAATCGAACCCGAGTGCCAGTAACAGCAATCCGGGCCACCTGGCTCACCTGCGGGATACGAACCTCTCTGACATATGCAAACGCGTAAAATATTTTACTCAATTCACTCCCGCAGGTGAGCCAGGTGTGCCCGGATTGCTGTTACTGGCACTCGGGTTCGATTCCCGAGGGGTGAAAAACAACCCCTCTGACATATAATTAAAAATATTCCACTCCATCGGATTTAATAGATGACACCATCTTTGATCTATGATTTTCTAGTAAAATAGTTTCAGCTGTTTTTGAGATATTTCGAAAAAAAGATGGAAAAAAACCACTTTTTCATGCACGATTACAATACTTGACCATAACCTGTATGGTAAAGTAAAAAGTAAAAAAAGATAAAAGATTTTTACCCTTGGTGTAATGGCTGTGGGTGACTTCCTAGCTCCATGTCTGGAAGGGATTTTCGTTTCGGATTAATTGAATTCCATAGGCTCCCTCTTCGTTGATGAGATTTTTCGATATCCGTTTTAGTTATTGGTTTTAAATGAGAAGCTTTTACAAAATCCCTAAAAAATATGGCATATTTATTAATTATTACTACACAAGAATAAAGATTAATTTAATGATTATCCCAATAAATCTATAGATTAATTGAGTGGATACCTATTGATGAGGCAGTCCAAAAAAAAAGAAGATAATTTATGACTGACTTTTCAAAACCCTGAAGAAGGAGTGAATAGCCTCCGAAACGTCGGTTTATGAATAAAATGATAGAATAAATTATCTTCTGTTTTTTAGACTTCGACATCAATATCCACTCAATTTCACTTATCAAACCGTCTCTAAAAATTACTTCAATCCTATAGATTAATTTATAGCATAACGATAAGCTCTCCTTGGTATAAGGCTTTGCTTTTATCTTCAGTCTACAAATTGATTGTCTTTCTACCTACTCAATAAAGTCAATTAGTCAGCACAGTTCAGGTAAAATTACTTTCAAAAATTAATATTTGTTCTCTCAGTTTGAATTATAACGGAAGGTCATTGAAAGTTCGTTCTGGTGCCAAAATTTTTATATTTCCAAAACGAAAAGTGATTATAATTTGGAATTTATAGCTTAAGGACTTCTAGATGAAAAATATAGAAAAATCAAAAAAAAAAAATAATTAAATAAAATTGAATGGTTGCTGCTAATGAGGTGAAATTCGGCACACAAGTTTGAATAAATAATCTGCAGCTTTATGCCAAGTTTTAGCTTTCTAGCTCAAAACAAATAATTGCCAAGTCATCAAAATTTGCACTGAGTCTTGAAAGAATTATCTCTAATTAAATTTGTAACAGATATTGAACATTATTTCGGAATTATTTTTAAATAGACTGAAGATGAATGCCTAGCCTTCGAAAGGTTAGTCTCAAATTAATTAAATATTTATATAAGTATAATACCTATATATTTTTTATAATATATGTATTTATGTGCTTATTTACATCAGGTAGAAGACACAGATATTGAACATTAGCTACTTCGGAATTATTTTTAATAGACTGAAGATGAATGCCTAGCCTTCGAAACGTTAGTCTCAAATTAATTAAATATTTATTTATATAATATATATATTTGTATGCTTATTTACATCGAGCAGAAGACACAGATATTGAACATTATTTCGGAATTATTTTTAAATAGACTTAAGATATTCATCTTAGCCTTTGAAAAGTTAGTCTCAAATTAATTAAATATTTATATATAATATATATTTTCTATAATATATGTATTTGTATAAATATTTTATAATATACTTATCTATTTGTATACTTATTTACATCAAGCAGAAGACAGATTTGAACATTACTTCGGAATTATTTTTAATAGACTGAAGATTAATGCATAGCCTTCGAAACGGTAGTCTCAAATTAGTTAAATATTTATATATAATATATGTATTTGTATGCTTATTTACATCAAGCAGAAGACACAGTCATTGAACATTATTTCGAAAGCTAGTCATTCATCTTCAGTCTATTAAAAATAATTTCGACATGATGTTCGATATCTATCTCTTCTGCTTGATGTAAATAAACTTACAAATACATATATATTATATATAAATTTTTAATTAATTTGAGACTAACCTTATATAACCTAATATATACTTAACCTTAATATAACCTTATATATACTTATATATTGTATATACATATATTATACCATTTTTTCGGAAGTATTTTTAATAGACTGAAGATGAATGCCTAGCCTTCAAAAGGTTAGTCTCAAATTAATTAAAAATTTATATATAATATATATGTATTTGTAAGCTTATTTACATCAAGCAGAAGACACAGATATTCAACATTATTTCGGAATTATTTTTAATAGACTGAAGATGAATGCATAGCCTTCGAAACGGTAGTCTCAAATTAATTAAATATTTATATGCTTATTTAGATCAAGCAGAAGATACAGATATTGAACATTATTTTGAAATTATTTTTAATATACTGAAGATTAATGCTTAGCCTTCGAAAGGTTAGTCTCAAATTAATTATATATATTTATATATTTTTTATAATATATGTATTTGTATAAATATTTTATAATATACTTATCTATTTGTATACTTATTTACATCAAGCAGAGGAGACAGATATCGAACATCATGTCGAAATTATTTTTAATAGACTGAAAATGAATGCCTAGCTTTCGAAAGGTTAGTCTCAAATTATTTAAATATTTATAAATATTTTTTATAATATATGTATTTGTATGCTTATTTATATCAAGCAGAAGACACAGATATTGAACATTTCGAAATTATTTTTAATAGACTGAAGATGAATGCCTAGCCTTCGAAACGTTAGTCTCAAATTAATTAAATATTTATAAATATATATTTTTATAATATATGTATTTGTATGCTTATTTACATCAAGCAGAAGACATTACTTCGGAATTATTTTTAATAGACTGAAGATGAATGCCTAGCCTTCGAAAGGTTAGTCACAAATTAATTAAATATTTACATATAATATATATGTATTTGTATATTTATTTACATCAAGCAGAAGATACATTCAGTGATATATATATAGTTTTATAAATTAAATAAATCGGCTTAAATTCGTGCAAAAATTTTTTTAATATAAAATAATACTTATTTAAATAAAAATAGTTTATTTTTATGATTGTTATAAATGAAAAAATTTAGAAAGGTAAATAGATATTTTCCAGGTAGGTAATTAATAAAAAAAAAAAATAATAATAATTACTTAAATTGATCATAGGTAGCAACTCCTTGGGTAACTGCCCGTATTTTTGCGTCATTTTCCCGATTATATTTCTCGTCTTGTTGCAGAGCAGCCTCCAATTCTTCTTGTAATGCGCTAAAGTCAATTTTATCATCATCCAGCATAGCCATTTCTAAAACATAATGTAAACAAATAAGAGATCTTGATAGGGCCAAATAACAATATGAGCAGAAGTTATTTATTATTTCTTTGACAGGCCGGACGGAGCTCGAGGTTTCAGAAACATCGATATCAAAAAACCGGGATATTCAAAATTGAATGGGCAATTTTATTTATTTTATTATTATTTATTTATTTTACTCAACGGCGTAGCATGGGTTTCTGCAGCCCGGGGTAGATGCCCCCTGCAAAATATGATATTATTAAAAAGATACATCGAAAGAATTAAGTATCTTTTTTTGAAATTTAGATGGTAAATTTTTTCAAAAATCAACTAGATGCCTGAAACCAAAATATATTATTAAGAAAGATTCTAAATTTATGGTCAAAATTTCAAAGATTTTATTAGAAATAATTTTATATAGAAAGAATTAAGTATCTTTTTTGAAATTTAGATGGTAAATTTTTTCAAAAATCAACTAGATAGCTGAAACCAAAATATATTATTAAGAAAGATTCTAAATTTAAGGTCAAAATTTCAAAGATTTTACTAGAAATAATTTTATATAGAAAGAATTAAGTATCTTTTTGAAATTTAGATGGTAAATTTTTTCAAAAATCAACTAGATGCCTGAAACCAAAATATATTATTAAGAAAGATTCTAATTTTATGGTCAAAATTTCAAAGATTTTAGTAGAAATAATTTTATATAGAAAGAATTAAGTATCTTTTTTGAAATTTAGATGGTAAATTTTTTTCAAAAATCAACTAGATAGCTGAAACCAAAATATATTATTAAGAAAGATTCTAAATTTAAGGTCAAAATTTCAAAGATTTTACTAGAAATAATTTTATATAGAAAGAATTAAGTATTTTTTTGAAATTTAGATGGTAAATTTTTTCAAAAATCAACTAGATGCCTGAAACCAAAATATATTATTAAGAAAGATTCTAATTTTATGGTCAAAATTTCAAAGATTTTAGTAGAAATAATTTTATATAGAAAGAATTAAGTATCTTTTTTGAAATTTAGATGGTAAATTTTTTCAAAAATCAACTAGATAGCTGAAACCAAAATATATTATTAAGAAAGATTCTAAATTTAAGGTCAAAATTTCAAAGATTTTACTAGAAATAATTTTATATTGCTTATCAAAGGGCCCCTCAGGAGTTAAACCTGAGAACCAACATGCTTTCCGGGTAGTTGATATAAACAAGTGAAATAATTTTATATTGCTTATCAAAGGGGAGTGCATCCCCTCAGGAGTTGAACCTGAGAACAAACATGCTTTCCGGGTAATTGATATAAACAAGTGCCTGGCAGTGGTGGATTTAGGCCTAGTCCCGTGAGGCCCGGGCCTAGGGAGGCAAAATTTTAGGGGCGGTAAAAAGACAGAGATAATTCAAATTAAAAATTGATTTGGATTTGTTTTTTTATAAATCGATGGAAAGTTTTTAGTAAATTTTATTACGGAATTGCACTAAGAATCTTTTTAAGCTTTTCGGCTACAAATTGTTCCGGAGAAAGATCTTTTTCCACCCCGAAAAGGGTAAAAACCTTTTTGCGTGCAAGTATGGGTCAAGATAGACTTAATGCACTCGCATTATTGTCTATCGAGGCTAAATTATTGCAAGAAATTGATTACGACGATATAATCGACGTTTTCGAGCGACCCGTATGGAAATAAATAGATTTTCGAAATATGTTTTTTATATATTTTTAGAAAATATATTAAAAATATAAAAATTTTATGTTAAATTTATATAAAGTTTATGTTTTTTATATATTAATATAATTATATTTTAAGAATTTCCATACGGGGAACCATAGCTAGAAAAGAAGAAATTGATCACATATGCTAATTAAAAAAATGTATTTACTATTTATTAGGAAAAATATATTTGAATTAGTAGCTTATATTTGAAATTATTTTTGAAAAATTTATATAAACCAATAACAGTTATAATATTTGATAATTAGCCATATACTTTTGACAATCACTTTTACTTAGAAATAAACTGCAACGGATCGTTGCTAAACTTTATCCAAATTCATTTGAAATATTAATATGTTTATTCCTTTATTATTAATCAGATGTCACACTTGCAATTTGCAGTTCATGTTGACTTTAATTCAAAAATAATGATCGATTCTCATTTAACAGTCGAGGAATAACAATTCTACATTGGATTTTTGACATTTCGGCTATTATTGGTAACCATTGCTGAAAACATGGAGGAATCAACTTAAAATCAAAAATAGCGATTGATTCTCATCTATTATTACTTGAGGAATAATAATTCTACATTAGATTTTTGACGCTTCGATTATTATTGGTAACCATTGCTGAAGACATGGAGGAATCGACTTTAAATCAAAAATAACGATCGATTCTTATCTAATACTAGAGGAATAACCTTATTGCATTCCATTTTTGATGTTTTGACTATTAATGGCAACCTCTACCGAAAACGTGGAAGAATCGACTTAAAATCAAAAAGACTAAATTCTTTTATGGCAAACAACTCAAGCTTGTTTACAATACTTTCCCCATGCTTCGCATTGGATAAATTAAAAGGGCGGCACATTGGGCAGGACATAGGGCGGCCCTGCCGCCCACTACAAAATATGGTATTATTAAAAAGATACATCGAAAGAATTAAGTATCTTTTTTTGAAATTTAGATAGTAAATTTTTTCAAAAATCAACTAGATGGCTGAAACCAAAATATATTATTAAAAAAGATTCTAAATTTCAGGTCAAAATTTCAAAGATTTTAGTAGAAATAATTTTATATTGCTTATCAAAGGGGGTTCATTCTGTCAGGAGTTGAACTTGAGAACCTAAATGCTTTCCGGGTACTTTTGTTTAGATCAATGTTTTTCAACCTCTGGGTCGCGACCGCCTGGAGGGTCGAGAAGCCTCTAAAAGGGGGTCGCGAATCCTCAGTAATAAATGAAAAACAAAAAACAAAGTTTAAAAATATATTTGAGAAATTCCACGCTAAATCAGACAGATTGAAAAATTTTAATTTTTGATTTCCTTCATTTTTTGACATTTTTTATATGGTAGAAATATATTAGGTCACGGTTCATCCTCGAATTTTGATTCTAAATAGGATTCAGAGTGAAAAAAAAAATCATTTTTTTTTTTAGAAATTCTATACATGAATAATCAAAAAAATGAAAATTTTTTGGATGGATTCAACATTCCAGCAAAAGCTTGTCGACTGTATCGAGTAAGCAAAACCTACGACAGGGCTTAAAAGTGACGTCAGAGACAAAGCTGCTTGTAATAATAATAATTGAAAAAATAAAAAAAACATAAATCTACAATTTATACATTTACCTGTATTTGTATTTTTTTTTTAATTTGAAAATGGCTCTCTCTTATTCATTTTTTTCAAATTTTTACCCATGAACCCAAATGAGAAATTTTTTTTCAGGACCTTAATTGAATCCAAATAAAAATCGACCTTTTTATCAGAATTTTAAATCTATATACCTATATAAAATTAAGGTTTTGTCTGTACATTGCTCCAAATCACGCCAAATTTAGTGCTAGGGCATGGGGTGGGCGGGGGGTGGAGTAGGGGAGTAAGGCGGAGTAGGGGGCGTATTTGGGGGTCCAGGGGGCTAGGCGGGGGGTGGAGGGCATGGGGGGATGCGGGGTGGTGGTACAGGGTTGGTGGAGTGGGGGGTTCAGGTGAGGGTCCAGTGGCGTAGTGGGGTGGTACGGGGGTCCGAGGTGGGTGGGGTACAGGATGGAGTGTTGGGGTCGTGGTGTGGGGGCGGGGGTTAGACACGGGTGCATGCTGCGGGGGGTAGGGGGTGCTGGGTAGGTTTCGGGGGGGGGGGGGGGGGTGGATGGGAGTGGAGTATAAGGGTGGGGTTCGTGGGTTGGGGGTCCAGGGGCGTTCCTCTGGCGAGCAAGAGGGCCGCCGAAGGCGGGCCTTACAGCTAGTTAAAAATAAAATTAATATATTGCTTTTAACTGAAGCAAAAAGTTACCGAGCATCGCTCTGTGGCCAGGTACTTATTTAGTAAATTGAATAAAAATGCATATGAGAATTTCTTAAAGGATTCGTGATGGAAATATTTCGGAGAATTTCGCTGGGCTGGGTAATCTTATCAAGTAACGGGTTTCTTTATTCTTTTCTTTTTGATTTCTCGTTTCAGTTAATATCGAGAATGACTCGAGGGTAGGTCGATCACTGCGTGCAGCATCCACTAAAGGTAAACAACCCTTAAAATCTAACACTTGTATTTTAAACAATATTTCTCGACTTTACCTACCTGTCTCCTGGGCGGTTCTACTTATCGAATTCTCTCGAAAAAATTTATGTTTGTTTATTACTTTACCATACAGGGTATGGTCAAGTATTGTAATCGTGCATGAAAAAAGTGGTTTTTTTCCTTCTTTTTTTTTCAAAATATCTCAAAAATGGCTTAAACTATTTCGATGGCATTTCACTCTACAAAAAAGCTCTAATAAGTGAACATCGAAAAAATTATATTTTTCGAGATAATAACCCAATAATTGTTTTGTCAAAATGTCTGTTAGTCTGTCTGGTTGTTAGTTAGTTAGTTAGTTAGTCTGTGCGTTACCAAATTTATGTGGACGAGCTAGCTCAAAAACTAGTGTGAATATCGAAACCAAATTTCACACGTAGTTTTGGTCCATTGAGATTAAGAGCTGATTAGATTTTGGTGCATATCGACCCAAAATTAAGGGGGGTGGAGGGGGGTTAAAAATTAAAAATCTAGATCGTTTGAGCAAACTCAACCAAATTTTGTATCTATAATCAGTGGACCCACAGAAGTCTAAAAATGCAAAATCTAACCCCCGAAATGAGGGGGGAGGGGTGGAGGGTCAAAAAATGAAAATCTTGGCCATTTACCAAACTCAACCAAATTTTGTATACATAATCAGTGGGTCCCCAGAAGTCTAAAAATGCAAAAACTAACCGCCCAAAATGGGGGAGGGGGGGTCAAAAAATGAAAATCTTTGCCATTTACCAAACTCAACCAAATTTTGTATACATAATCAGTGGGTCCCCAGAAGTCTAAAAATGCAAAAACTAACCGCCAAAAATGGGGGGGGGGGGTCAAAAAATGAAAATCTTGGCCATTTACCAAACTCAACCAAATTTTGTATACATAATCAGTGGGTCCCCAGAAGTCTAAAAATGCAAAAACTTACCGCCAAAAATGGGGGGGGGGGGGGGGTCAAAAAATGAAAATCTTGGCCATCAACCAAATTTTGTATACATAATCAGTGTGTCCCTAGGAGTTTAAAAATGCAAAAACTAACCCCCCCCTACCCTACATGATTATAAATAATTTTATTAAATATTAATGTAAGTGGGGGGCCAGGTTGTATGGTAAAGTCAAGTGGATGGCCACATCAGAACACGTCAGCTTATTGTGTTTAAAAATGACTCAAACTTGGAGGAAAATCACTTTAAACCAGAAGAAAAATTATTTTTGAGTTTGATTTTTTATCAAAAATTTCTCATAGGTACCTAAGATAAATTAAGAACGAAAAGTCGAAGAAAGTTCCTTCTTGTGCTAAAATGTTTGTATTTTCAATACGGTGATTAGATTTTCGGCATTCTAGCTCTAGATCTTCTGGTTAAATTATGCAAAATTATTCAAAAAATATCATTTTTTTTTCGAGATTTTGATCCGTTTCTAAAGTAAAAAACATTAAACATTCGAAAAGATGTGTTTTGAAATACCATTTAATAAAGGAGGTTACAAAAATACAAAAATCTTTTATTTTTTGAATAAATTTTAATTTAAAGAAAAAACCGTAGGAGCTGGCTGAAAAAATATCAAGGAAAAAGTGGTCATTTACCATATCCTTCTATAAAGGCAATGGATTATAAAATTAATTCACCAAAACTACGAACAGCGTATCGAGATTAAAAAAGGTTCACTTTTTCTTCCACTTATTATAAATTTTTTCAGACGAGTTTTCATGACGGTGTTTATAAATTTTTTGAATATTATATTTCAAATTTCAAAATATTATTCGATTAAAATTTTTTAGAAATTGAAATTTTTTGCCAGAAAAATAATTTAGAAACTCACTTAAACTATAAAACAATACCTATACTAAGTTCATGTCGGACCGTGTGATCCGTACCTTAAATATCTTAACAAATATTTGTGATATCGAACTCGTTTTCTTATTTGGCGTTTATACGAAGAGAATGAGTCATTTTTTATTTTACCATACAGGGAGGGTATGGTCAAGTATTGTAATCGTGCATGAAAAAAGTGGTTTTTTTCCTTCTTTTTTTCGAAATATCTCAAAAACGGCTGAAAATATTTTGATTAAAAAAATTGAGCGAAACCATGGCATTTCGCTCTACAAAAAAGCTCTAATAAGTCAACATCGAAAAAATTATATTTTTCGAGATAATAATTGTTTTGTCAAAATGTCTTTAGTTAGTCTGTGCGTTACCAAATTTTGTGGACGAGCTAGCTCAAAAACTAGTGTGAATTTCGAAACCAAATTTATCAGGTATTTTTGGTCCATTGAGATTAAAGAGCTTATTAGATTTTGGTGCACATCGATCCAAAATTAAGGGGGTGGAGGGAGGGTTAAAAATTAAAAATCTAGGCCATTTGACCAAACTCAACCAAATTTTCTATACATAATCAGTGTGACCCCAGAAGTCTAAAAATGCAAAAACTAACTGCCCAAAATGAGGGGGGGGGGTGCAGGGTCAAAAAATTAATATCTAGGCCATTTGTCCAAACTCAACCAAATTTTGTATACATAATCAGTGGGACACCAGAAGACTAAAAATGCAAAATCTAACCGCCCAAAATGGGGGGGGGGGGGGTACATGGTCAAAAATTTAAATTTTAGCCATTTTCCAAACTCAACCAAATTTTGTATACATAATCAGTGGGACTGCTGGGGAGCAGTCTAAAAATGCAAAAACTAACCCCCTTCCCCTACATGATTATAAATAATTTTATTAAATATTAAATATAAGTGAGGGTCAGGTTGTATGGTAAAGTCAAGTGGATGGCCACATCAGAACACGTCAGCTTATTATTTTCTACTATTAATCCATGTACCTTTACTTATGTGCTGTCTAAATGGGCTTTGTTCCCGGTGACATTAAATAAATAAAAAAAAAAAATAAAAAAAAATCCATGTACAATGTACAGTTAACATTTAAAAATGTATATTTTTTTTTTTATTTTATTTATCCAGAAAAATACACAACATACAAATATGTCATGTCCTATAGAGTTGACAAGTCAACTGTACATAGGACCGGATTAAAATCTTATATCTATCTTATATTATATATCTTATATCTATCTTATATTATATATCTTATATCTATCTTATATTATATATCTTATATCTATCTTATATTATATATCTTATATCTATCTTATATTATATATCTTATATCTATCTTATATTATATATCTTATATCTATCTTATATTATATATCTTATATATAACAGTTAATCATTATTTAATTTTAATTTTACAAAGAATTACTATAGTTGAGATATGGAGTACATTGTTAAACATTAGTTCTCATTAGATATTTACCTACATATCACAGGGTGTAATCACAATGATCCAATCCATTTAACCAATTTTTCTCAATATTTTTTTGTCACACGACAGATTTTTTAGATCATTTGGTAGTTTGTTAAAATATTTAATTGCCACAAAATAGGCATTTTTTTGGGCAATTGACTTATTAATCTTTGGTAGGACAATTGATCTATGTCTAGTTCTGCCACTATGTTGATTATACATAATCTTACACTCATCATAATAATAAATAACAGAGTTAACAATAAAAGATTCATCAATAGCAAGGACAGGTTGTACCTTAATTTTTTTTTTTTTTTTTTTTTTAAGAGATAATTTAATTAAATTGTCAAAATGTCTGTTACTAGTGTGTGAGTTACCAAATTTCGTGTATGCCCAGCTCAAAAATCAATGAAGACATCAAAACGAAATTTTATCGACATTATAAAACAAGGCTGTCCAACATGTGGCCCATAAAATTATAAACTTCTTTAAAACATTGAGATTTTTACGTAAAAACATATCTTATTATTCGATTTAAATTAGTTTAAGAAACAAAATTATTAAGGAAATTATAAATTTTTATAATTTCAGTGTCTATAGGAATATGAAAATTAGATTGTGATTAAAAAAAAATAAATAAAATATGCTCTTATACAATTTACAATAGAGAATTAATTATTACTAATCTTTCTCAATTTGAAATATAATGTCAAATTGGTAAGAAATAAACTCGCTAGAGAGCAGCACGCACCTTAGGTTAGGTATTATTTTTACATTTTTCAAATTATGTTTCAAATTAGTTAGATATAAATTGGCTAGAGGGCAGCAAGCACATCAAAAGTTAGTCTATATTTTTCATTTTAAAATTTCAAATTAGAAATGCATCCATTGAGCGAACTCAAAGCTTTTTTTTGATTTCGTACACCTAATCCTGAAAAAAAAGGTTCTGTATATGCGATTACAGCTAAATCTAAATTATATATTTTTACTGAGATTATATCAATAAATATCTCTGATCTTGGTAGTTTTTAAGCCGAAACTATCTTTTATATTCATTATTTTAGGGTTTCCCCTTGCTAGCCTCATAAACCCTCAAGTTTCATTAGAAGTACCCCCCCCCTGAATATTAAATTTTATTCACTTCTAAAATATTAGAAGAGGTTTTTATTACCTTTTATTGAAGTTACCCTGTTAGCACACTTGGTCTAGAACAGTGGTTCCCAAGCTGAGGGGCCCCCCAAGTGGTCGATTTGGGTTATCTGGGGGCGATGAGTATTCAAATGATTTGACATGGCTACTGAGTTTCTCGACACGTCTGATCCTGTTTTAAGTGAGAATTTGAAGCAATGCAAGTTGGAACTTGCTTACCTTAACAGATATTTTTGAAAATATAAGGCTTCAAGGAAACAAGATGAATCTTATCAAGGCCAAAGGAATTATTTCATCATTCATCGCCAAGTTTGATATTCACAAGGTA
Source organism: Forficula auricularia (assembly GCA_024734495.1). Taxonomy (NCBI): domain Eukaryota; kingdom Metazoa; phylum Arthropoda; class Insecta; order Dermaptera; family Forficulidae; genus Forficula; species Forficula auricularia. The sequence continues at coordinate 30,177,823 of JALMQS010000225.1, read as the reverse complement.
AATATTGGCCTTAAAGAGCTGATTCAGTTTCCGACCCTTAAAAAGTGTTCAGTGTCAGATAACGAGACTACTGAACTCCCAGAAGACAAAGTCCTAATTTTACATATCACCTTGACCAGTTAAAATCTGACATGGAATCAAGATTTGAAGATTTGATCAAGTTACAAATTCCGAATTGGATTCTAGATCCATTTTCGTTTGAAGCTGTTGATAATCTTGATAACTCTTTGCAGACGAAGTTTCTAGATCTGAAGTATGATTCCAGATTCCAATTTAAAAATGAAAACATGTACTCGTGTTTTTTAAATGTACCTCAATGATCTTAGTTAATTATTTCACTTTTTTGTTCTTAAAAAAAATCTGTAAAAAATGTACATTTAAATTTTTTTTCTATTTTATTTAAGAGTGACCGGATAAAACTGCTTTGGTTGTTTTTATATTCGGTAATAAAATTGTTGAAAATAATAAAATTGCTTTATTATTTACACTTTACTTCAAATTAAAATTAGGCATACAATCAAAATGAAAAGGTGATGATAGGTGTTAGTCAACCTCCAGAAAGGGGAGATGGGCCACAAAAGGTTGGGAACCACTTGTCTAGAACATGTTTTAGAGATCCTCTAAACATCTTAAAGACAAAAGAGCTAAATAAGACATCTTCTAGAGCGAGTGTATCTGGGTATAAACTTGACCGTTTTTATTTTTAGCATATAATACTAATTTTTCAACAATTTTCAACCCCCCCCACCCAGAAATTTCTAAGACGAACTCTGCGTCTTAACCTTTCCCTCTGGGCACCCATGATTATTTACAGGCCAGCTATAATTAATGACTTAGTATTGTATTGATGCTCAGTGTATTGAAAAATCTCTGGAATCTGGAGAAAAATAATTTTCATCCATGATATTTGTGTGTGTGTCTGAATTTAGATACCCACAATAACTTAAGATTAAAAATTAATAGAAAGTTGATTCTTCTGCTAAAATGTTTGTATTTCTAATTCGGACAACTAATTAGATTTCGGGCTTTCTAGCTCAAAGTCTTACGGTTAAAAAATGCAAAATTATTCAAAAAAAATTTTCTATAGTAAAAAATAACAATACTTTACCCATGCCTCGCATTGGATAAAGTAATAATCTCAACAAAAACACTTGTTTAAAAAAGGCCAAGTTCGATTAATAAAATCCGTTTGCCAAAAAAAGTAGTGAGATCTAATGTGCTGCCAAGTTCATCATCATCAATTTATTAAATGAGCCGAGAATATATTAGTAACTTCAATTAAAACGCATGTTTTTCATTTCACGTGTCCCTCTATATTTTTTATTGATTTCAGATTTTTAGTTGACATTATTTTCCTAAAACTTGGCTTTTACGCATTAATTTTTATTATTTGCTGTTTGATAGGGCCGCCAGTCACTCCCCTCTTATGAAGATCCCATGATATGGTCAACTAGTATTTCGTAACATGTGAAATCAATAAAAAATTTAGAGGGACATGCTTGAAATGAAAAACATGCGTTTTAATTGAAGTTACTAATATATTCTCGACTCATTTAATAAATTGATGATGTTGAACTTGGCAGCACATTAGATCTCACTACTTTTTTGGCAAACGGATTTTATTAATCGAACTTGGCCTTTTTTACACAAGTGTTTTTGTTGAGATTTCACTTCTTTTTGTAAGTTGGATTTATCCTATAAATTTAACCCCTTCATTTCGGGCCCTGAAGAAGGAAAAGTTTCGATTTTTCAATTTCGTCCTTTATTAATGTGTCAAGCTTTACCAGTATGCCAAATTTCAGCATTCTAGGTTCATTGAATTTTTAGTATATGTTAATTAAGTCTATAACTTTCACCCCTTCATTTTAGGTCCTGAAGAAGGGAAAGTTTCGATTTTTGGATTTTTCCCATTAATTGTACCCCAAACTCTACCTGCCTGCCAAATTTCAGCATTCTAGGGTTAGCGGAAGTACTCTAGAATTTTGATCGAGTGAGTGAGCTGAGTGAGTGACGAAAAAGCCTATCTTTGGCTTCTTGTAACTTGGATGGTATAAACTAAACTATCTAAATCAAAAATATTTATAGTATAATTAGATGTAATCGTAGGAAACTGAAAAAAAAATAGAATAATAAATAAATAAATAATAAAATATAAATAAATAAAATAAATTAAAATTTGAATTTTTAATTAAATCACACATAATTAGTTATAATTATTTATTGAACACGAACAAATAATACAATACCTATAACTACGACGTTTCGATCGACTTATTCTGTTAACCTATAATCGGAGTGGGTGCTCATACTTGAGAACGATCGCAGAACAAGTCGTAGTTATATTGTAATTATGTGTTCGTGTTCAATAAATAATTATAATTAATTATGTATGATTTTAATAAACATTCAAATTTTAATCAAATTAATCACAAAAATAAAAGTTTCAACAGCTTCATTACTAATAAATTAAAATTAAAAACAGATTTTACTTTTAATGAGTCGGACGTTTCGACGTTTATTTTTCGAGCTCCTCAGTGGTAGTAATATAAATTACAGGTAACTCTTCTATAGCACGGTAGATAAAATAAAAACATTCGTTTTAATTAAAGTTACTTTATTCTAGACTCGTTTAATAAATTGATTATGTTGAATTTGACAGTTTAGGAGGTCCAATTGCAGATACCATTTTATTAAGCATATAATATCCATTGGCTTTCAATTATAATCCAATGATCATTTGTTTGTGCTTCATGACTTAGAATATATTAATATATTCAATTATAGATTTTTGTATTTCTTTTATATCATATAGTTTATTTATTTATTTTGTTATACACCTTTTCATCGTTTTATTTCAAATAGCCCATTTGTTATAGAGTTGTTTTTGCATGGTTATAGACAAGTCATAGCTTGCTTATATATATGCATATGTACCTAAGCGAATCCCTACCATACTGCTTTCCAAGAATCTCACCCGTTTCTCAACCGACTAGGATCATGTGATCGGTTTCCAAATGAAAGACTTTTCTAATATAGTCTTTCGACAAATATCGAATAAAAAAATAATAACAACCTAAAGTAGAATCCCGATATATCGTATATCCCGATAAATCATAAGAAAGTGCTGGTCCCTTGGAAAAATCTCGTTAATTCATATAAAACAATGTATTTTAGTCCCCTTGGTATAATGTATTTTTTTCCTTTTCATGATCGACAAAACAGTATGGTAAGGTTCACAGTCTCTCTGCTGAAAAAAAGAAACCCTATCGAACAAACATATGTACCTAACCGAAACCTGCGAAACCCTACCATACTGCTTTCCAAGAATCTCACCCGTTTCTCAACCCACTAGGATCATGTGATCGGTTTCCAAAGACTTTTCTAATATAGCCTTTCGACAAATATCGAAATCACACACACTCACTCAGATAGAGGATATGACCTATCTCTCGGGTATCTGATGCACCGTCAAGCGATTCCCTCGAATGCTGGAGATCCCTAATACTTCCAATCTTAGGATTTTAATTTTAAATTTACTAATACGAATTTATCACTTTTTGTTCCTAACTAAAAGTCTCAAATAAAAAAATAATAACATTCTACAGTAGAATCCCGATATATCGTATATCCCGATAAATCATAAGAAAGTGCTGGTCCCTTGGAAAAATCTCGTTAATTCATATAAAACAATGCATTTTAGTCCCCTCGGTATAATGTATTTTTTTCCTTTCCTAGATCGACAAAACAGTATGGTAAGGTTCACTATGTATGCTGAAAAAAGAAACCCTATCGAACAAACATATGTACCTAAGCGAAACCCTACCATACTGCTTTCCAAGAATCTCACCCGTTTCTCAACCGACTAGGATCATATGATCGGTTTCCAAATGAAATACTTTTCTAATATAGTCTTTCGACAAATATCGAAATCACACACACTCACTCAGATAGAGGATATGACCTATCTCTCGGGTATCTGATGCACAATCAAGCGATCCTCTCGAATGCTGGAGATCCCTAATATGCCTGTCGTCCGGGCAACCCTTCAAGCCGGCACATTTGCATGGTTAAGGCTACGAATTGTTATTCTTTAAACATATAGTTTATCAATGTAATTTAGTATGAATCTTCGTTTCTCTCTATTTAATATAGTTTATTTTGTATAGAGTTTTCTTGCCCTTCTTAAGGCTATATAGTTTTAAATATTATTCATAGCTTACTTGTGCTTAAGGAATCTGTGGCGACTGGCTAAATGGGCATTTAGTTCCCGAGGCCAAGGGGGTAGAGAGAAAAAATAATACTTGGCAGCACATTAGATCTCACTATTTTTTGGCAAACAGTTTTTATTAATCGAACTTAGCCATTTTTACACATGTGTTTTTGTTGGGATATTAGTTTACATCAGGGAACGACAGTGTTCCGAGGAAACCCTGCTGTAATGAAACCAACCATTTTCTTATAATAATATTGAATTCTCTATATATAAATAATAATTTATTCCATATGGAACCAGTCTCGACAAAAGTGGTTCCCAATTGGTGGTAACAGTTTCCCAAATAGGAGTTTAGTCAAATGGTAATTATTATAAAAGAAAAGTTAAAGAAGAAAAAAGGGTCGATAAAAGTGTAAATAATAGCTTTATTTAAAAACATTTCTCTAACGATATTCTTTTAGAAAAAAAACATAAAAAGAATGAACGAACAAAACCTAAGATACGAGAACAAGGGAATGCATCTATAAACGAAAATTTTAATTGAATATTAAAAGGGTGAGAAATAAGAAGAGGGTGACTTTTAAGCTTTGATCAACGATATTCTGACACTATTATGGTATTTTTAATATGCTAATCATCCACATTATTTTTAAACAGGGTGTGTGCGTGCAAATTTAAGATTATTTATCGATAATTTATTTACTAATATTGATTACGCTGCACGCAAGGGCGGATCCAGGAATTTTTTATGGGGGGGGGAGAATGTATATAAGGTGCCCGATGTATATAAGATCTGTCGTATATAAATGTGTCGAGATCGAATTGTCCAAGCGGGTGGGGGGGGGGGGGGTCAAAGACGCCGCCCCCCCCAACACACACATAGAACTTTATTTTCAATTTTAAAATTTAAAAAAAAAATGTTTTCTTTTTTTTTTTAAATTTTTTTACAAATTTCATATCTCATATTTTAAGTTCATTAAAATAAAAAATAAAAAATTGTTATAAATTCCCTGTCGATTTGGCCGCCGTTTTTTGGCCTCTGCGTGCGACGCACGTGTTGCACTCCCGCCAGGCACGGGCCTGTATGGGGGGGGGCGGTCGCCCCCTCTGTCCCCCCCCCTGAATCCGCCCTTGGCTGCACGAAGTAGGATTTTACTGGAATTATTTATCCACCCGAGTCGAAATTTAAACCTTACATTGAGCCTCATAAGGTAGTTCTTATTTCGGACTTGGGGGCTGAAAGTAGATTCTATTTCCATTGTAAATTAGGTCCGACTTTGGTCCGCAAAGCGGTACAAATTTCTATTTTTACTAATTTGGAGTTCAAAGTCGGTTCTGATGGGGATAAAAATTAGGACCTATTTTGGACCCCTATACCCTATTGGATTATAATAATAATAATAATAATAAATATAATAAATAAATAAATAATAATAATAATAATAATCTGACGTGTTCTGATGTGGCCATCCACTTGACTTTACCATACAACCTGGCCTCTCACTTATATTTAATATTTAATAAAATTTGTTATAATCATGTAGGGGAGGGGGGTTAGTTTTTGCATTTTTAGATTACTGTGGGCCCACTGATTATGTATACAAAATTTGGTTGAGTTTGGTACAAGAGCCTAGATTTTCATTTTTTGACCATTCACCCCCCTCCCCATTTTAGGCGGTTAGTTTTTGCATTTTTATACTTCTGGGGCCTCACTGATTATGTATACAAAATTTGGTTGAGTTTGCTCAAATGTCCTAGATTTTTAATTTTTAAACCCCCTCCTCCCCCCCCTTTTTGTGTCGATATGCACCAAAATCTAACAACCAGAACTAACAGACATTTTGACAAAATAATTATTATCTCAAAAGATATAATTTTTCGATGTTCACTTAATAGAGCTTTTTTGTAGAGCGAAATCCCATGGTTTTGCTCAATTTTTTTAATCAAAATAGTTTCAGCCGTTTTTAGAGATATTTCAAAAAAAATAAGGAAAAAAAATCACTTTTTTCATGCACGATTACAATACTTGACCATACCCTGTATGATAAAGTAAAAATAAATAATATTAATAAAAAAAATTCTTCATAGGTAGGTAAATAAAATATTGTTTAGAATTCATTTAAAACAATTTTACCTTTTTCTTTATTATAATAATTAATTTTATCTTAATTACATAATATAAATGTTCATATAAATTTATTACGGGGTAAGAGGACTATAGTCTTCATTTTTAATATCGGACTTAGGGGTTCAAAGTAGTATCTCACAGTAAATGGTAGGATCTCAGGGTTCAATGTAGGAGCTAGGCGGCTTACAGGGCTCTAAATTGGTTCTATTTCGGGCCAGGGGATAAAAGTAGTACTTAAATTTCAACTCGGTCATGTTTAGAAATGAGTGAAACGTGAAGAAAAATCGTTTTTAAACATTTTTTCTGACTGCTACTCTATCTGTCTATGGGTGTGTCCGATACCCACAATAAATCATTTTTTTTTATAAATCAGGGGTGGCCACTAACCTTAACTTTGGGAGCCGCAAATTTATAAAACTGTTTCAAAGCGAGCCACATTGTTTGAAGATTAATTAATGTTTTATTAAAAAAGTCACATTTTTTTTATTTTATAAAATATAAATGAAGTAACATATATTTTTGCTCTACTTACTTATAACATTACAAATTACAAATTAATTTAATTTTTGTACTATTATTTTTTTAATTTAATTATTAAACAGGGTGGGGCATAAATATCTACCACATTTTGAAGAGGTATAAAAATTGAAAAAAATTAACTAGAAAAAAACTAAATATATTTTTGAAAAGAAAATAAATGAAATTTTTTTAAATGTATTTTAAACATTATCAGACAAAATAAACTGCAACGGATCGTTGCTAAACTTTATCCAAATTCATTTGAAATATCAATATGTTTATTCCTTTATTAGTGATCAGATATCAGTTGCGATTTGCAGTTCATGTTGATTTTAATTCAAAAATAATGATCTATTCTCATTTAATAGTCGAGGAATAATCATTCTACATTGGATTTTTGACGTTACGGTTATTATTAGTAACCATTGCTGAAGACATGGAGGAATCGACTTAAAATCAAAAAAACGATCGATTCTTATCTACTACTAGAGGAATAACCTTATTGCATTCCATTTTTGATGTTTTGACTATTAATGGCAACCTCTACTGAAAACGTGGAAGAATCGACTTAAAATCAAAAAGACTAAATTCTTTTATGGGAAACAACTCAAGCTTGAGCTGATAACATCCATCCATACATCCATCCGCACGCACTAAATGAAAAAATCGCATTTTTTTTGGCCTCTCTACGAGACCCCATGTAATTTTTGGTAAAACGTGCTAAAATTCTACCTAATTGAATAGTACAATTTGTGACTTTAATTGAGTCCATGGGTCCGGGTAGTCTTTACCTGAGGAGCCTTTGAAGTTGCGCTTGCCGCGAGATCGATTACAATACTATCCTCATGCTTTGCATTGGATAAAGTAAATAAAAAGGGGGGAGGGGGTCAAATTTTTTTTTAGCCCTTTTGACCAAACTCAACCAAATTTTGTATACATAGTTTGGTCGAACTATAGGACTCTTAAATTCTTAACTTCTCAATTTCCGACGTTTCGGAGATTTTTCTCTCCTTCTTCAGGGTATTGAATAGTTATTAATGGCTGAGTATAACTCGGTTCCCATTTGTCTCTCCTTTCAGTGTTAACAACAATATTACAATATTTTCCAAAATTATATCATAAGTGTACTTGGTTATCCAAATACACTTATACCAAGTACACTTATGATATAATGTTGGAAAATATTGTTATTTTGTTGCTATCACTGAAAGGAGAGACAAATTAAGTGGGAGATAAATTTAACCTAATTTATCGAACGGAGAATTTACCACTGCTCGAAGCCCCTAAAAACTAAGTAAATTGGATATTAGATTATATCTAACTTTCTGAGATTTGGGTCGTGATCCCGGCTTCTTCCCTTCTACTCTGTTCTTTTCACGATGGAGGGGCCATCCCATACAGGCCTTTAGGGGATGCACCTTCTGGTGTATCTCCTTCTCATATCAACATCATTAAAAAAACAAAAAAAAAAAATGGAAACCGAGTTATAATCACCTATCAATAACTATTCAATACCCTGAAGATGGAGAGAAAAAGTCTCCGAAACGTCAGAAATTGAATAAAATTTTAAATAATTTATGGACTGCCTTTCATTATAACCTACTTATTATCATTATTTGCTACTAGTAACAAGTAAGTAACTTGCTTTAGGTGTAACAGCGATCCTAGCGGAGTTCTATTTAACTAAAACACCGTATTCGGGTTGCCTATAAACAGGCGCCACTGAATTTGAATTGATTTTAACAGGCAGCAGTGGCGTAGCGAGGGAAGGGGGGGGGGGGGGCAAGGGAGGTCATCATGCCCCGGGCGCTACTCACAAAGGGGCGCCAAATGGTCCGCAAAACAAAAAATTGCTGGATAATTTTTATTTTTATTATAATTTCTGGAAAAAAGTATATTTTAAATTTAGTGCCAGTGTAATATAATAAATGTTAATTCGTAATTAAAAAGGAAAAAAGGAACACTAATAGTCTAAATCAAAATGTAATAATATATTCATAATAGAAATGAAAAGATCAACTTTGATGAAATTATTGATAAATTTGCTCCATCAAAAGCAAGGAAAATTTATACATAGTAATTAGTTTTATTAATGTATTATAATCATATTATTATTAAATATATGTATCTCCTTAGAGATAATAAATATTTACTTTTTTATTTTTTTAAAACTGCGTGTTTTTAAAATATTTCTTTATAAATATGTAAAATAAATAATAGGTATCTTTTGAACTAATTCTAGATGATCATATACATTTCAAAATCTAGTCTTGTTTTCTCAACTAGATTTTTTGTCTCAAATTTAAAGCCTAGTTGAGCCTATGACTTTATTTATTTTACTTTATTTATTAATTAATTTGCGAGTATATTTTACATGTAATATTATTGGTTTTCGAATGGGGGTGGACGCTAAAAAGGTATTGTGCTCCGGGCGCGAGTTAAGTTCGCTACGCCACTGACAGGCAGTACCAAAATATTGTCAGATAATAAAATAATTAAATATTAAAAATTTCATAATTTTTATTAAAATTCGCTCTATTTTTTAGCAAAGAGAAAATTTAAAATTTTCGTTTTTTTTTTACCTTAGGAAAGCTTAGGTCTTCCAAATCACCTGTGGTGCAAGCAATGCTAGCACCTCATAAGATTTTTCAAAAATTAATTTTTTATAATAGTTATTAGATCATTTGATCTATTAAAAAAAAAATTAGATACTTAACTATTTATATCTATCATGATTTTATATAAGAATTTGTCATAGTTTTTAATTGTTAGACCGAACTATCTATACAACCTTCTGTTTTTGAGTTATCGTGTATATCGGGATCCAGGGTCACACAGTAACAGAAAAAAAATTATTAAAAAAAAAAAAAAAATTCTTGTTTCAGAAATTTTCAAACTGCCATAAATTGCCAAATTTTAAAAATTTACCTACACTTTTTCCACCAATTATACTTTTAAAATTGACTACTTCTCATACTTCTTTAAATTTGCTTAAATCCTTGCGAACCGCATTGGAAGTTCCCAAAGGGGCGAAAAGTCCGTTTTAAATCTTTAGCCAAAATTCAATTGAGTTCATTAATAATCTTTCAACGAAATAAAATTTCCTGTCACGCAGAAAGGAGGAAAAACCTCAAAAATTCATTCCGGATGATGATTATTACTTAAACTAATCAATTTCAACTAAAAATTAAATAACCTTTAATGAGTTTTTAATAACAGCGCAAGTTTGAAACGTTGATTAGCCCCGATTACTGAACAAATGGACTCCATATTTCTGAAATTGCTCCCATTATCTTTTTTTATATACTATATATAATACAATTAGAATAAGCGGAGGGGAAGTAGAACATTTATTCTAACCCTTTTCTTTTCAGGCATCAGAATGCCCCGACCCTATTCCAAACGCCCTTTTGATCATCTATTTAGTATGCAAAAGCTGACCGTCTATTTTTTTAATCCAATATTACTAATATTAATTTTGAAATGTCTGAGATTGCCTAGAATGAGGCTTAAATCAACCATTTTTTCTCCTAATTGACATTTTTTATTCTTTTTGGCACAATCTATTTCGGGTTATGTTTTATTTTCGGTCCGGCGCCAAGATCTACTTCAATACATAATAAAGTAAAAAGTATGAACCTCATGATTCCAACCACAGTAAAAAATTGTAGTAATCAATTCAGTCGAATCTTAGGAACTGATAATTTTGACAAAAATTAGTCTGGGTCTCGCCCACAGTGATTTATGCAATTATTCCGAATGGATATATACATCAATTTGTAGGTTTGTAGGCGAGGGGTGAACCGAGACCTAATATCGTGTACACCTACTTCCACTTCCACTTTTATTTCCAAGTAGAAGACAATAGATGAAGGGACGTTATCTAATGAATTCCAAAATAATTCCACATAATTCCAAAGACGTGTACACCTAATTCCAATCGCGGTTCACCCTTCGTTTGTAGGTATGTATAGAAAGATGTATTATATACACATATTTACATATACCTACCATTAATTTTTTACTATTAAAGACATGGAGGAATCGATTTAAAATCAAAAATAGCCATTTATTCTCATCTAATAGGTACTGGAAAATATATTAAATTGAAAGTTTTTGTGCCGAGGGTAGCAGAATTTTTATATATTGAAGGAGGCAATAAAAGAGTGTGTCTTCTGCTGGAATTTCAGCAATCTCTAATAGAAACACTCAATTATATTACAATAAATAATAATTTAGCCATTAGCAATGTATTCTGTAAACTATACCGACTCCTTATTTTGTGTAGTTAATATCCAAAATACAGTCAGATATGTCCAAAAGACATAGAAGGACGTCCAAAGAACGAACTTTGAGTTACAGCCAAAACACGTACAACGCGTTTAAAATACGTAGTAGGATGTCTTTCTTTTATTTTCATACTAAAGACATCCACCTAAGGACCAAATATGTACATCTTTCATACATTGTGTGCTCTCTGGGGGATTACTTTACGATCTAGAATGGGCTAGGAGCGATTAGAAAATCTTGCTATCATTTCTATAATATTTGACTTTTTAAAGCAGATCGAAATTGAAATTCTTATTAATGAATTTTACAAAAGTAAAGCTAGAAAAGTCCAGCATTTATGATATTTTTTCCTAATGTTCTTTCATGTTTGTATAAGGACACTTTCAATCTTAGGAATTTAATTTTACATTTACTAATACGAATTTATCAATTTTTGTACCTAACCAAGAGTCTCAAATAAAAAATAATAATAACAACCTACAGTAGAATCCCGATAAATCGTAAGAAAGTGCTGGTTCCTTGGAAAAATCTCGTTAATTCATATAAAACAATGCATTTTAGTTCCCTTGGTATAATGTATTTTTTTTCCTTTTCAAGATCGACAAAACAGTATGGTAAGTTTCACAGTCTGTCTGCTGAAAAAAAGAAACCCTATCGAACAAACATATGTACCTAACCGAACCTGCGAAACCCTACCATACTGCTTTCCAAGAATCTCACCCGTTTATCAACCGACTAGGATCATGTGATCGGTTTCCAAAGACTTTTCTCATATAGCCTTTCGACAAATATCGAAATCACACACACTCACTCAGATAGAGGATATGACCTCTCTAGGATATCTGATGCACCATCAAGCGATCCTCTCGAATGCTGGAGATCCCTAATACTTCCAATCTTAGGATTTTAATTTTAAATTTACTAATACGAATTTATCACTTTTTGTTCCTAACTAAAAGTCTCAAATAAAAAAATAATAACATTCTACAGTAGAATCCCGATATATATTATATCCCGATAAATCATAAGAAAGTGCTCGTCGCTTGGAAAAATCTCGTTAATTCATATAAAACAATGCATTTTAGTCCCCTTGGAATAATGTATTTTTTTCCTTCCCAAGATCGACAAAACAGTATGGTAAGTTTCACTGTGTCTGCTGAAAAAAAACCCTATCGAACAAACATATGTACCTAAGCGAAACCCTACCATACTGCTTTCTAAGAATCTCACCCTTTTCTCAACCGACTAGGATCATATGATCGGTTTCCAAATTAAATACTTTTCTAATATAGTCTTTCCACAAATATCGAAATCACACACACTCACTCAGATAGAGGATATGACCTATCTCTCGGTTATCTGATGCACAGTCAAGCGATATCCTCTCGAATGCTGGAGATCCCTAATATGCCTGTCGTCCAGGCAACCCTTCAACCCGCCACGGTGAGGCTTCTTAAAACTACACACCTACGCCAGACTATACATCTGAGTAATTCGTATTTTTCCGATGAATTAGAATCGTGTTTTGAGAAAATCTTGTTAATTCGTATAAAACCAATCCCCTCGTTATAACATTATGTAATGTATATAAAAATATGTACATGTTTATGTAATTTTAATTTACTGTACAATCAAAAATAATGTAAAATCCATACTACTGTATTTATATACAGTATTTTTTATGTATACATATGTAAGTAAACTTTCGATATATCGTATTTTTAATCTCTACCCTCGATATATCATAATCTCGTGTCGATATTTCGTAGGTTCTTATCCTTTGTCCCCTTGAAGATACGATATATCGGGAATCTACTATATAAAGTTTTTGAGGTAATTTGAGCCTTGAACCGTGAAAATAAGTTGTGGGCGAAGTGATTTGGACTCAATGAATGTAAAGGCGACCATAAGTATTTCGCACGACGGCGCGAAAGGGACTTGGCGCGTCCATGCTTATAGCCATCTTAAAACCATCTTAAAGGCAAAACCAGACCTGAATACGACATCTTCTGGAGGGGTGAACCGCGACCTAATATGCTGTACACCTACTTCCACTTGTACTTCCAAATATTTTCAAGTACTTCCAAATATTTCCAAGTAATTCCAAATATTTCCAAGTAAATACTTCCAAATATTTCCAAGTACTTCCAAAATACTTCCAAAGAGGTGTAAACCTACTTCCAATCGCGGATCACCCCTCGGAGCCGACTAAGATATATTCTTTATTAATAGATATTCGTTAGCCAACAGCCTGGGCATGTTCAAAAATCACCGGTTCCCAAAAGATCACCCGAAAATTTTGAATAAAATAAATAAAAAAAAAAAAAACGTTTTCTTTCTTTTTTCTTTTATTAAGTTTCAATTCTCGTTTAATTTAAAATTTACATATATTAATAAGTATATTATATGCTGATAGGGGCATTTAGCTTATTTAAATATCCATACAAGAGTGAGAATTGTTTTGTAATGTGAAATTCTTTTGTTGTTCTCAAGTTAAAGAACAACGTGAAAAAAAAAACATTTTACCCTCATTTTTTCCTTTTTTGAACCGTTAAACGAAATCAATCTCTTTTTAAATAGAATGCATTTATTTAATTTTAACCTGGGTGAAATATTTATAATATAATATCCCTTGAGTAACTATTATATTTATATAAATGTATAATTAAAATTCCCACCTAAATGAGAATGATAGGTGAATAAACGAGAATGACGGGTATTTTGAAGAAATTTTCAATTCATTGGAATAATTTTCGCTCCCTACGTATTTTCTTTGGTTTTGAGGTTGAGTGGGCTTAACGGTTGACACTTGTTGGATCATCGAACATATTGTTCGATAGAGAATAGAGAGAAAGGTAAGGATATTGTCCGAGATAATAGCCTCTGATTCTTATTGTTCATTGACTCAATATAGATACCTTTTTAAGTTCAGTCTCGAGTTTCCAACGTCAAAATTTAAAAAAATAAATTATAAATTAAAAAATTATACTTACACCAGGAATGTAGTGGGAATTTTTTTTGGAAGAGCCTAAAAAAAAAAATTATTGTGTATTGTATTATTCGCGTTCATAATAAATTTTTTGAATCGGGAATACCAGGGAACTGGACGAAATCATCAAAAACACAGAGCTTTTATTAAATTGGACAGAAGTTTCGTAAATTTATTTTGACTTCCTCAGTTAATTTAATCACTCTTTGCCAAAAACGATTTCACTTTTCTAATGATGTTTTGTCGAAAAGTGTAATTGTTTTTGACAAGAGTGATTAAATGGGCCAGAAGATGTAAACACCATCAACAATCAATCAACAAAGACGAGAACAAAAAAAAATTGAGGAAGTCAAACTAAATTGACGAAATGTCTGGCCCATTAAATTTTTTTTTAAATGATGTGAACCCAGATAATTTCGACCCCTGCCCAGCCCATAAAATTTCTTCTTCTCTTTGCACTATGGAGGGGCCAACCCAGCTCAGTGGATGCACCTTTTGGTGTATCCTTCTCTCATCATTTTCATTTAAAAAAAAAATAGCCGGGCAAAGTTGAACTCGTTGAACTTACTTTTATATTTTCCAAAAATAATTGAGATATTAACCTATTCTGTATCTAGTGTTGATAAGAAGAGAATGAGTGATTATAATTTTCATATTTTTAAGTCAAGCAATTTCTGAGTCACCAGAAGGCTAGAAATTCAAAAACTAACCACAAAAAATGGGGGTCAAAAATGAAAATTCTTAAATTTTAGAGCCATAACTTAACCAAATTTTGTAAATAGAATCTGTGGGTCACTAGAAGGCTAGAAATGCAAAACTAACCACCCAAAGGGGGGGGGAAGCACCTAGTTACATATAAAGTTAAGTGCTTTTTAATTTAGTCTTCCATATTTGCTCTTGCTCATCCGGTCTTGGTCTTAGTCTTGCTTGTCCAGTCTTGGTCTTGGTCTTGGTCTTGATGTTCCAACCGTGGTCTTGTTCTTGGTCTTGGTCTTGCAAGACCAAGACCAAATCTGCTCATCATTAGTCGTAAATGTTTGAAATAAAAACAATTATAAAAAAAATAATTAAATACAAAAGTAAGTTTGATTTATTCAAATCAGCTGATAATAGCTCTTGTATGATTTGGCAATGCGTTGTATTTCTACAGTTTATGTTTACATCCAAACAGTTATTTAAAGTAAATATCTCATTAAATGCCACGGTCAATGATATATTTTGTTGCAAAAAAGAAACCTAATGCATTTTTCAAAAAGCTAATTTTTACTTTTTTTAACTTTATATAATCAATTAATAGTAATATAATTCAAGAGAAAGTGTCAAGATCTTAATTTTCCATAAGACTCTAAGTAAATGTTTACATTAAAAAAAAATTTATTTTTAAAAATTTGCACCGTAATGTGTGATTGAAACTTCACCAAAGCATAGGTAGAGACTTATACTATTATAGAAAAATTAAGTTATAGTTATAATTTAATATTTTTATTTAACAAGGACCTTCTTAATTCATCGAAAGTACAATCAGCGAACCGAGAACCTTGAAAAAGTTTCACTTTTTCCTTCAATTTTTCATTGAAGACATCGGGATTTTGTTGTGTAGCGGGTTTAAAGAAAGAAAAGTCACATTGTCTGGGCCGGTAGGAAGCCACCGTGGACAAAGCAGACAAAAGCGAGCCCTGCCGCGCCATTCAGCCAACCATCCACTTTCCCTTTGTCGAGTGTAATCAATGGAGTCTACCCTTTCTAGCGTAATGGACGGATTTAGTCCCCTTTAGACGTCATATTGATTTCTTTTCAAACATTTATTTACCTATTTTATTTAATATCATTTGCTTTTAAATAAATTTTACATATCTACAAAGAATTTTTTATCAATTAACATATAAATTAAGAATAAATTGATACACGTTGAATTACAAAACAAACATAAACTCTGAAATAAATAGCTGTTACAAGCTATTTAATATAACTCTTTTTTATTGTTCTAATTGATTAGAAAAAAAATACCCAGGCTAAAAAATTAACAGCCCAATTGATAAGAATTTTAAGATAAAAAAATAAAAATTATGTGATCAAATTTATTTTTTTATAAGGTCATATTACTAATAAACTATCATTAATGTCTCAATACAAACCTCACAGAATATTACAAATCAACATTTTATATAATACAGTGTCTAATCAGGGGAAATACCTACATACTCTAAGATATTATTGGATTATATTTTGATAATTTCCATTAATAATATAGTGTATTAAATAATAATAAAAAATTTGGTAAAATTCGAGGTGGGTTGAACAAAAAAATGAGTTTAGAATTCGATATATTTCGTGATGTCAGCCAATCATCAGTTTTCTCTGACCCCTGATGATGGGCTGGCAACCCGAAATATATCAAATTCTGAGGGGTGAACCGCGATTGGAATTACGTGTATACCGTCTTTGGAATTATGTAGAATTATTTTGGAGTTCATTAGATAATCTATTGTCATCTATTGTCTTCTACTTTGAAATGAAAGTGGAAGTGGAAGTAGGTGTACAGGATTTTAGGTCACGGTTCACCCCTCGTAGAACTCTAAACTCATTTTTGTTTGATTTCATTTTTTGTGAAATCCACCTCGCAATTTTACAAAAATTTTTATTATTATATAAAAATGTTTCACCTAGAACCAACACCTATCTTCTTAAAAGTTAGTGTATTAAAAATACCTCGATGCAATTCGAATTTTCACCTAATTGAGAAATATATTTACTCTGAAGTAATATTATTCTAAGATTCTTCCAAAACTTAAGTGACTTATGTAGAATTTAAATTTTAAAAATTTAAGAGTTTTTTATGGGTGACCGAAACTGTCTGGTAAATCAATCAAATAAATAATAATATTATTTTATGAATAACGTTTAGGGAAAGCAGTGTTGGTTTGTAGTGAAACATATTAAACACAGGAATTATTTGACGGATTATAGTGGTGTTTCACAAAGTGGAAATAAAATTTAAAAAATTTAAAAAAATTTTAAATTATATTTTGGAGATTTTTTATTTTTCTTTATACATATTTCGGGCTAACCCTTCATCAGGAGGTTTAACAAAAGACTGGTGAGAAAGTCTTTTGTTAAACCTCCTGATGAAGGGTTCATTGCCCGAAATATGTATAGAGATAAATAAAAAATCTCCAAAATATAATTTAAAAAAAAATTTTAATTTTATTTCCACTTTGTGAAACACCACTATAATCCGTCAAATAATTCCTGTGTCTATTTTATGTGACTAAAATGACCTTTAATTTATAAATTGTAATATTATATTCATATTTAATAATTTTCTTATTCGAAAACTACTAAAATATTATAGAATAAGTAGGTTTAATGAAAGATAGTCAAAATTATTTAAATTTTTTATTCAAATACCGACGTTTCGGAGACCCTTTCTCTCTTTCTTCAGGGTAATGAATAGTAATTGATGGGTGAGTATAACTCGGTTCCCATTTGTCTCTCTTTTCAGTGATAACAACAATATTACAATACTTTTTACCATTATGACTAAGTACACTTATGATATAATGGTGAAAAGTATTTTAATATTGATGTTATCACTGAAAAGAGAGACAAATGGGAACCGAGTTATACTCACCCATCAATAACTATTCATTACCATGAAGAAGGAGAGAAAAGGTCTCTGAAACGTCGGAATTTGAATAAAAAATTTAAAAAATTTGGACTGCCTTTCATTATAACCTTCTTATATCGCTTAGCAGTCCGTCTTTCTAAGAAAATAAATAAAATTAAATTATATAATAAAATTATTTTATCAGAGATTTCCAAAAAAAAAAAAAAATAAAATAAAATAAATATAATTAGCAATTACAAATAAATAAATAACTAGATAAAATTTAATAATTACTTTTAAGAAACATTGATAGAAAATTTTTGTCTAATGAAATAAAAATAATGTAGTTATTTAGAAGAATTTAAGGTTTATTTTTTTTGTTTTTTAAAATCTTTGCCTCCATGCTGTCTATCAAATGGAATTCTATAGTTAAATAATAATAATTGATTAAAATTACGGTATTTATTTGATGTGACTAAAATAACCCTTTAGTTTATAAAATGTAATATTATATTCATATAATATAATTTTCTTATTCGTAAATTACTAAAATATAGAATACAATTATTTTATCATTGAGATTTCAAAAAAATACGTTTCGGAGGCTATTCCCTCCTTCTTCAGGGTTGTGAAAAGTCAGGGAAGGAAATTATATAACTTTTCAAAATCTTGAAGAAGGAGGGAATAGCCTCCGAAACGTCGGTTTATGAATAAAAAAAGATATTATAAATTATCTTCTTTTTTTTTTGGACTGCCTCATCAATATCCACTCAATTTCACTTATCAGTCCGTCTCCAAAAATACTCCAATCTTATAAATAAATATAATTACCAATTACAAATAAATAAATAACTAGTTAAAATTTAATAATTAATTTTAAAAAACATTGATAAAAAAAATTTGTCTAATGAAATAAAAATAATGTAGTTATTTAGAAGAATTTGGTTGATTTTTTTTTTAAATCTTTTCCTCCATGGTGTCTATCAACTGGAATTCTAGAGTAGAGAGTTTCTCCATTTCTAAAGGGAGAAGGTTTTTGTTTTCAGAGGGGGATTTTCTTTTATGTTGCAGAGGTGTTTTGTAATTAAAGCCCCAATTGAATGAATGGTCTCTTTCACTGTGCCTGTCTATTTTTCCAAAATCGCTTAATCTAATTGAGCCTTTGTCGTAGTTGGTGTGAAATGATTTCCTCCACCCTTCCGAGCACTCGCGACTAATCCCGGCTCTCATCTATGCTAATAGCCCTCTCCGCCTCATTTCACGGCGAGTAATATTCGCCGCTGACTCCATGTTGTTGAACAAGCCACGCCCCCGAGCTAATGGGCGCGGCCGGGGGCGTGGCCACCGCTCCTCACCAGTGCTTCACCGCTTTTCTACTGTCAGTCTCGCGCCGGCCGGCCTCCCTATCACATCGTATCTGTATTCTTTGTCTCTCCACGTGCCATGGTGTATAAATAACCTCCAGTTTGTTTGTTGTGAACTTTGTTTTTTGATTTTTAACTCTGAGACCAGCAGCCATGATGCCGCTTGTGCCGACGGCTGTTGTCGCAGTACCAACTAAACCAAAAATCGGTTTTTCGATTGACTCGATTGTGGGAGATCATGATAAAGTGGGATCGCCGGCTGATGCCGAGCCGATGGGCTCGGTGGCGTCAACGTCGCCCCCGGGAAGCCCGGGGTGCTCACCCCCGCCGCCACCTTCGACCAATAACACGGAAACGGCCTCACCGCCGTCCGCACATGCAATTGTGAGGCCATCCCCTGGGTACGATGCGGCCGCTCTTAAGCAGCTGTACGGCCTGCAGGATCCGGTCGGGCCACCCCAACACCAACCGCCCCCACCGCCCCCACATGGACATCATCACCCGCACCATCATCCCCTAGCCCTGGTGGCGGCAGCGCAGCATTTTCAAGCCGCCGGGTTAGCCGCCGCCCTCGGGCATCCACCCCCGCCGCCGCCCCCAGGATTCGCAACTTCTGCTGGAGGACCACCTTCGCACCATCATCCTCCAAGGGACACCTACCCGCTCTACCCGTGGCTACTCTCCAGGCACGGACGTATCTTCCCGCATCGCTTTCCAGCAGGTAGGCTTGCAACGCCCAAACACTTACCGCATGAATACCTTGGTTCGTGGCTGCAGAATCAGCCGTTCCGAGAACCCCTTTGTAGCATCGTTGGAATGTCAAAATCATTTTCCCCAAATTTTCAAGATTTGTTCTACATTTTTGGACACTTTGTCTAGAACAGGGCTTCTTAACCTTTTTTAATTGGCGACCCCAAAAGTTATTGTTGCCGTATATTTCACTACACCAAAATTCAGTTTCGCGACACCAAATTGGGTCGCGACCCAAAGTTTAAGAAGCCCTGGTCTAGAAGATGTTTTCTAGACATTAGGATATCTTCCAGATATCTTAAAGTCATCTTAAAGACAATAAGTTCTGAATAAAACTAGAGCATGTGTGCCATCTGGGTTGTTTATTTCTGAGCTATTAGAATCACTTCAGGGCAATATTTTACAATTTGTTTAATAAGTATAATACAGAGAGTCGATTTCCTTCGCATTAATAATTGTCGGAGCACCCTTGTAATGTCAAAATCTTCTTCCCCCAAATTTTTAAATATTTCGTTCTAAATATTTTCCCCTGTATAAAGATATATTCACTATTTTATTCTTGATTGATCTACTTATTAAAGATGTCGAGGACATCTGCCCTTGCTGTCAAAATTAATTATTTTATCAAAATAGATGTTTTTGCGATATTTCGAAAAACAAAACTAAACAAAAACGGATCAATTTGGAAAAGAATGACAGCAAGCAGGTATCTTTTTCTAGGGTTTGCCATACCTACCTACCTAACTTCAATCAAAGATTTGAACTAATTTGTTTAAGATACATATAGCTTTATAAAATACTTATTTTTCATTATTTTGTAATTGTTGATTTATTTCTGAGCTATTGTTCCTTTTTATTGGGCCATCTTCAGGACAATATTTTACAATTTACATTAATTTCCCATGGATAGTGTATATACCTAGGTAAAAAATGTATAAAATATTGTTCTTGGCCTATATATTTCCCTCCTGAAAATGATCTAATAAATAATAGAAACCTAAGAAATAAACAAATAAGGTGGTGTTTTTGATTGCAACATCTTAAAAACCTATACGGTCGATTTGTAATTCAAGCGCTTATTAAATACAAAATAAACTTATTTTTTATTCAATCTTTGTCACAAAGTCAATTTGACAAAGATATTTTTTATGATTTTTGAGACTCTGACACTAGGCTTTTGAGTTATAAGATAATCGAGAATCATGATGTATGATATAAATACAAATTATTCAACCACACTTCTTGTTATGCATTTTGGAAGATGTTCACTTCTCTATTTGACTAATGTAAAAGATCTTCACTGAAGATGAGTTTAATAAAACCTTGAAATATGTAGGTACCTACCTATATAGTTTTTGTTTTCCAAAATTCATAAATTTTTATATCAAATTGACATTGTGACAAAGTTTTACTAGAGAATGATAAAAAATAAGTATTTTATAAAGATATAGGTATCTTAAACAAAATAGCTCAAATCTTTGATTGAAGGGCTAGCAAACCCTAGAAAACGGATACCTGCGCTTGCTGTCATTCTTTTCCAAATTGACCCGTGTTTTTGTTTAATTTTGTTTTTCGAAATATCTCAAAAACAACTTGAGTGTGGAATTAAAACCAACAAAAAGTCCTTATTCAGTAAACACAAAAAAATTATATTAAATTTATTTATTTTTTTTAAATATCAAGTATACTTAAACGTCAAGCATAGATACGGATTCCGATTTCAACTAAAATCTAATCCGCTCTTAATCGAAACATAAAACATCAAAATATAAAATTTCATTTCAATATTCTTTTTTGATTCCTAAATAGAGCGCACAGTTATCGACTCAAAAACAATGTCCACTCACCGGAAAACATTTTGAAAAATAAATATATCTATAAGAGAAAAATTATATCTTTTCGTAGAGTTTAAGCTTTTTTTTCTAACAAATTTCTTAATTTTTTTATCAAATTAGTTATAGCATTTATTGATCTATTTCAAAAAAATGTCACTATTTTATAAATTTTTCAATGAGATCCATAATAATGACGAAATAAAAACAATAAACATTAGATAAACGTTTCTCAAATAATGTTTCTTTTAACAATGAAAAAATATTTATCCAAGCAAATAAAGATATCTCAATATTTTGAGATACTTGACACTACTACAAAATGTGTCTTAAATAAAAAAATTACTAATTTCAAATAATTTAAAAAAAAATCTTCAATACTATTCAAAACCATAAACCTCACAAAGACAATTTAAAATATGTCAAATTTTAAAATATTTATATCTATTTTGCTTAAATATTTTTTGATTATGATAAGATTGTTCTCGAAACTTTTTGTGTGTGATTAAACGCATTTCAGATTGTTTTTGTTTTATATTATAAATTAATTGAAAGTACATATTTATTCTAATATAGGTAGGCTTAATGACAAAAGAAAAGATTCCTCATTTTATTGCATATACCTACCATTATCAGGGTGAATAATAGAGTATAAAAAAATATTCATTTCATCCCTTGCTTATAGTGGAATTTCCAAACCTAAATTCAATAAAACTGAGCGGAATTGCCAAAATTAGTCAGAAATATTTATTTCCATCGTATAATCTACTTTTTTACTTGATGAGTTCTTATATTTGAATCGAATTCTATCAAAATATACGTTATAAAGAGAATTAATATATTGACATACGGCAATGTGTCAGCCAAGTTCGGAAAAAATTCATTTTATACAAACAAAATATTCATATTGAAAAGAAAGCCCCATTAAAAATCAGACTTAAAAAATTACTTGAAGAGAAACTGATAATTTTTTTTGACATTGTAAAATTTGTCATCAAATCCAAAATGACAATTTTCTAGTCCAAAAGATTCAATTAGTAAATTATTTTATTATTCCATGTGACTCGTAAAAACATTTTTGCTAGCAGCATTTTCGAATCTGCGCGTTAAAGTCTCCCAATCAGACATTTTTAACCTGCCAATTTTCTCTTTTAAATACTAGTATTTAATACAATTAAACAATAAATTGTTTCAGTTGCTGAAGATATAAAATGTCATAATGTTTACTTTTGTTAACCGGATATTATTAATACCTAAAAATTAATATAAGTAATATAGGTTTAAAAACAATATCCTCGTTCCAATAAAAATATATACATATATTTTGACTAATAAATTGATTTTCTTAGAGAAAAAGTTGTTCGTGCTTTTAAAATTTTATTTATCTAACCCACTGAGAATTATTATTTGCATTGTAAAATATTATTAGAGACTTTTAAATTTAGGGAACGAAGAAAAGTTTTATTTTTATTACACACAAAAGGATCAGCCGGGGCTCGATTATTATATATTAGAGACTTTTCTTTACATTAAATTTTCTTTTTCACATTTATTAGGAAAATTATAACTGGAATATTTTAAGGTGAGAAGTTCAATTACCGCTCTATCAGTTATATTAAAATAATCTATTGCTGTCAAATATAAATTAATTAATTATTGTCGTTTTGAAATATCGCTTAGGTTTAATATTTTAATCGCTGATTTAATTTATGACCAAAGAAAATTAACTGATGTTTAATGCGTAGACTTTTTAAGTTCAATGCACTCAATAGAGGTAGGTAAGTATAAATATTTGCTTAGAATTAAAATAATAATTAAAATTGATTATTTCTTATCCAATACAATGCAAAAAAAGTATTTTTCTATTTTCTTTAAATTTGAAAAGATATAAAATTTATAAAAGGCGAAAAAAATTTTAATTCAATTTAATTCGTGAAACTTTTCTAGAATTTACGAACCGTATAAAACAAATAGAATTAATTATCCTCATTGTATTTCTTTTGGAGAGAGAAATAGACGTAAAAAATCAACCCAATTGAACTCGTAATAATTTACCGCGATAGAATAGAGAAAAACAACTAAATTAGTTAATGTGTAATAAATTAATCAGAAAAAAAGGCAGGAATAATTAAGTAATTCTAAATACGTCATTCGACTCACGTTATCGTTTTAAATTTATTTTTTTTCCTATTCTAAGTTTTATATTAAACACACACGATTGGCGTTATCGGCACCAGCGATTAAAATGGAATTTAGTGAGAAAATTAAACGAAAAAAATTGAAGATAGCAATTCCAAAACTTTTGGAGTTGTATAAAATAATAATATAAAATCTATTGAATAAAAAAAAAAATATTAATATAATATAATTTTAGTATATTTATTTTTTATGATCGGTCGAACTCTCGAACATAGTTTAAATTTAACTGGTTAAACAGCGCTGACTGGTGGTCAAAAGAAAAACTAACACAGGCGGGTCATTTTTATTTTATAATAGTCCAGTCAAATTGTGTTTTTATCAGTAAAGTTTTGGGGTAGTTCTGATTTTTTGCATATATATCTGTTTTTTGGGCTGCTGAATCCAAATCTGAGGTCTCCCAACAATATTTTGTGACTCAACTTTGTAGAAAAGGTAAAAATTTCCAAAAAATTTTATTTGAAAAATGAAAGTTCATAAAATTTCCTACAAATTTTAAAATTTACCTTTTTTTCTCCGCCCAACTGTTCGGGCTCTAGCACAAAATCCAAGTTTTCCACCTCATTTGAGCACAATTTGACTGGATCAAAAGAGAATTATTAAAAAAAAGATATTATTAGTTTGTTTACTATTTTATTCAATATTAAGTATGCTTTATTTAAATATTCTTCGGCATCTCAATTTTGAAAAATTATCCTCGGCATAATTGATAACTGTATGCATCTTATCCGTTTGTTTTAGTTATATTTTTGACCATGAGATTGCGTAGTGGCAAGAACCACTTACCAATAATCTAGCAAACCTTTTTTCACACTAAGCACACAAAAAGCCAAAAAAAAATTAAGTGCTTTATTTAAATATTCATCGGCATCTCAATTTTGAAAAATTATCCTCGACATAATTGATAACTATATGCATCTTACCCGCTTGTTTTAGTTATATTTTTGACCACGAGATTGCGTAGTGGCAAGAACCACTTACCAATAATTTGCAAACCTTTTTTCACACTAAGCACACATAAATACCGAAAAGGCAAAAAAAAAAATAAATGCTTTATTTAAATATTCTTTGGCATCTCAATTTTGAAAAATTATCCCTGGCATAATTGATAACTGTACAGCTTACCCGTTTGTTTTAGTTATATTTTTGTCCACGAGATTGCGTAGTGGAAAGAAGCACTTAGGTACCAATAATTGAGCAAACTTCTTTTCACACTAAGCATACAAATACACATAAAAACATTTATCCAAGATCAAAAATAATTTCGGAATTGAAAAAAAAAAAAAAAAAAATATTAACTTTAACTTGTTAAATAATAATACTATACTTTTTTGAACTTTAAAGTTTTATTTACTTCTCTATATATTCAATTTTTTATTCAATTTTCTTCTATGAATTTGCTCGTCACGTTTGTTTAGATTAATGCGCGATCAAATTAAATAAATAAATAAAAAATTCGATTTCCTATTTCGTGATTGATGGTTCACTATCTGCACTCTCTCCCTCTTCTTGAGCGCCTCGACATCTTCATTGGAATCCCGTGAGAGGATCACTTTTCATAAACACGAACGATAATTCATTAATCTCTCCCCCTATATATATATAGATACGATGAGAAAGATATTATTAATAATTTTTCGAATTCATTTTGATAGATGATATCCAACTTAATAAAATTATCCGAAACATATATCGAATGGTCGATAGATCAATTAATAAATTGAAAACGTTTGCTATTCTTATAGTATTTCACACCAGAGATTAATACTTTTCTAAACAGTGAAAAATTATTTGATGAAATATGAAAAACTATAATAATTTAATGCTAAATAACTACAAAACAACAATAAAATTTGGAAATCTCAACAAAAAAAAAAGAACATTTTTTTATTTATTATTAAAAGATATATATATGGAAGTAGGTATACACCTCTTTGGAAGTATTTTGTAAGTAATTGGAAATATTTTGAATTACTTGGAAATTTTCGGAACTACTTGGAAATGTTTGCAATTACTTGGAAATATTTGGAAGTACTTGGAATCATTTTGAAGTACTTGGAAATATTTGGAAGTACTTGGACATATTGGAAAACACTTGGAGATATTTGGAAGTGCTTGGAAATATTTGGAAGTACTTGGAAATATTGAAAAGCACTTGGAAATATTTGGAAGTGCTTGGAAATATTTGGAAGTACTTGGAAATATTGGAAAACACGGCGCATCCCTAAAATTTCAAACATTTAGAGTATTTTCTTAAATTCAGGAGAATCTTTAAATTTTCAATTTATTATCCGTTATTTCAAATATTTCTATAAAAAACAATTTTTGTTTTGAAAAGTATATTGGTTTTCGAAATGAAATAAAATTGTTGCATAATTTCAAGGGTCAATTATAATGAATGATTTTCTGAAAAGGGTGGGTATATGCAGTCAGAATTCAGACATAGGTATCTAATCAAATTAGAATACTTATGTAGGTATTAACAATTATCTTTTTTCTTGATGATTACTAGAGGCCGGATTTTTATGCAGTAAAAACTGCCAAAATATGCAGTTAAAAAGGCCGAAAAATGCAAGTAATATGCAAAATACGTTGATATATGCAAATATATGCAGTAAAAATTGGCAAAATAAATTTTTTTATGTATTAAAAAATAAAAATTGAAGACAAAAAGACTATATATTTGAAGGAGTGCTTGAAAGAAATAAAATGATAAAGTAAGTTATAGACACCAAGTGTCAAATATGTACTTTTATTGAGTAAAAATTTTCACAAAATTCTCATGGCGACGGGTGAACCGCAACCTAATATCGTGTACACCTACTTCCACTTTCATTTCCAAGTAGAAGAAGACAATAGATGAAGGGGCATTATCTAATGAATTCCAAAATAATTCTACATAATTCCAAAGAAGTGTACACCTAATTACAATCGCGGTTCACCCCTCGGTCTACGATCACTTAAAATTGATTATACAAAGAAAAGGAGCGCTCCATATCCTCAGATGTAATGGGTGCAAATTTAAAGGAACTTTATATATATATTTCTTCATTTTTTTCATTATTTCTCCGAAAATTTAATTTTAAAAAATCTGTATTTGGCGTGAAATAGGCGATATTTGACAAAAAATTCTTCAAATATGCAATTTTATGCAATATTCTTCAAATATGCAATTTTATGCAATATTACTCAAATATACAAAAATATGCAGTATAAAATTTAACCCACAGTATCCTAGATGCATGATTCGAATTGATAATTGATCCCCTGGGTCGTATGTGGCGGCAAACAAAATATGCAATTGTATAGGAATCCGGTCTCTACTGATTACTTATATAAGATCTATTTTTTCTTTTGAAAATGAATTAATAGATTATTCTCGGATTACACTCAACTGACCAATTTACCTGGTAATAAATAGTATAATTTTCCTGTTATTTTTTTCTTTCTTTAATGAATGTTTTGTCTAGAAATCCGTCAATCCGCGTGATGGTTTAGTTCCATGTTTCATTTCTCGTTCAACATTTCGTGTTTATTCTTTACAAGAGGAAAAGAGACGGAATTGCTTTTGTTCACATTCCTTCTAGATCAGAGAATCTCAAATCTCCATTAAGTATCATTAAAGGAAATTACTGGCGCCTTTTAGCTCGCTGGCATCCATATTCTGGTCCAGGGGGAACTTGAGGGGCTGGGGGGGCTCAGCCCTGGGCTTCTCAGAATCTCGCCCTGATCTATAATCATGGTTTCATTTTCATTATTTTTTTCCTTTTGATTTTTTTTTCTCTTCCAATAAAAACAAGAACAATTCAAAAACCTGTCATTTTCATCCATCACTGTATATATATATATAATCACGAATTATCGACACCCCCCACCAATTGATGTAATAATAATTAATACAAAAATCAATAAAAAAAAATCAATTTACATATAAATATACTATTAATTTTATAATACAGGTGTATATCTGCCTGCACCTGTAATTTGCGTCGACTTTTATTATTATTCAGCTTATCGACAGAATTGTAATTGAGAGTACATTTGAAATATATTTATGGGCTAGAGAGCTTTTGCTATTGGTAATTGGTTCTTGGCACTACGCAGTCTCCTGACCAAAATTATAACTAAACTACTCGGGTCAGCTACACAACTATCAATCATGCCGAGGATAATTTTTCAAAATTGAGATTCCTAAGAATATTTAAATAAAGTACTCAATATTGCATAAGATACTAAACAACAAACTAATAATTTATCTTGTTTGTTTGTTTGTTTGTTTTAATAATTTTCGTTATACAATAAAAATGAATATGACCCGCATGTGTTAGTTTTTATTTTGACCACCAGTCAGCGCTGTTTACCATTTATTCAAATGATTTGGGGAAGATTGTATTTTCCCGGTGGTTAAGAATAAAATATATTTTTATAATGAGATGGGATGTAAGTATACTTTTAAAGATCTCTTTAACTAGAATAAGGCTGCATTTTTTAAAACTTAATTCATTTTAAAATGCTGGTGTCAGGGGGTCAAAGAGTGCGAATTTTTAAGAGATTTTTCTAACTGCAGGGGTTCAAAATTGAGTTAACTTAAAATTATGAAAAAAATTATACAAATTCCCTCATTCTTTTCTTATCACTGCCAAATCAGATTGAATTTAATATCTCAAGTATTTTTGCATATATAAGATTCGAAACCCTCAGATTACGAGTCACATTTAGCCAGATTATTATTATTATTTCGTTTTTTAAATACTCAAAATTTTATTTTCCCCAGTTGGTAATAGAATTTGAGAATTTTACAATTTCGTAAAAATAATAAATAATATTTTTATTCCAGAAAAAGAATTTGGCATTTTTTCTTGAAATAGTTAATGTCCTACACTGTATTATTTATTTTTTAGGTAGTGTTTTAAAACATTTTTGTTTGGAAGAACCCTTGAAAATATTTTTTAAAATAAAACAAATATTATATAATTTAATAAAACTATAAATTTAATTATTTATTAATTAAATTTATAATACAATTAAATTATTAACACAAATTACACATCAATTTAAATCTATTACCTAAACATATAAATATACCATAAAATAAGAACATAAATAATGAATATTTTAAATGAAATAAATATATAAAATAATGGAGACTAGTCTTGGCTTATAAAAATGTCTCAAAATAAATAAATTTTCTAATAAATTTATTTTTCTAAATATTCTATACTCGTATATTATTTACATACCCTTGTATTATTACAATATTTAAATCTAACTAATTATTTCTACTCTATAATTTAAATATTACTTTTTTTATGAATATTTTTTTATCTGTATTTTGATTCTGAATTACCTTTTTAAAAATCAATTTTCAATGCATATGTTATATGCTAATTGGTTGCATTATATTATGAGAGTTCGATGAGACAGACGTTTTATGTTAAGTGCTTTTATAATTCATTTAAACTACATATCGAATCCATTTATCTCTTTTTTGTATTAATATTGGCGTTCCAAATTAGGTGATGTTTCCGGTTTACGAATTCTTAGTTTATGTTCAATTACTAATTATTATAATTTGACTAAACTTTCCTTCCTCCTTGCCTCATGGTCTTTTTTTTTACATAAGACGTTCATGGGCAAGTCTCTCTTTCATTTACATTGTGCTGCTGCTCAATATCACTAGGTGATTTTATTTTAATGCCTGAGAGAAATTACCAACCCTTATAGTCTAAGATCCTGACTTAGGTCGACCTTCATCTATTAAGTTTCCTAATGAAATTAATATTTTGATAATAAACAAAACTTGATAGGGTCGACATCCAATCCCCCTGCATAGCTATTTTTAATAAAAAATTAAAATATATAAGTATATTAAAGCATTAAAGTATATTAAATTATATCACCGTGTTTGTAATATAATTATCAACATTTTCATATATAACAACAATTGAAACTATAACTACAAAATACTAATTCGAAGTTACCTGTTGATACTCTGTCTACCTGGACTTATGCAGGGAAAAAAGATGGCGACCCAACTTTGGCATTTTATATACATATTTTACTCTCGATTGGTAATATATTTATCCGGAAACTCGATAACATTTATGTAATAAAATTAACAGCTTTAATTTTTTATTAAAAATTAGCTATGCAGGGAGATTGGATGTTGACCCTATCAAGTTTTGTTTATTAATACATTATATTATCAAAATATTAATTTAATTAGGAAGCTCGATAGGCGAAGGTCTACTTAAGTTGGGATTTTGTACTATTACTGGATTCAATTCACCGTACTCTCGATTGAAGTCAATCGCTTTCACCATCAATTTCCCAAGCATTACTTTGTATACATGTAATATCTATTGACAGTTTTTCTAAAAAAAAGCGAATTAGTCCAAAGATACGATAATTGTTCAGGTTAGTGCTCTTTTTTAAAAGTCTGAAAAGTCTTAGGTAAATAAGTGTTCCGTTTGTTAATATAAGGTTGTTGTTGTTGTTTTGTGAGAACCTTTTAAATTAGACAGATTGGTTTACGTTGGCACATAAATAACAAAAAATCAATGGCGTTTTTTTCTTTTTTTTTATTTCTCCCGAAATTTGAACGTAACTTTTAATGTTTCGGTGTGGTAGAAAGAAAGAGAGAGAAAAAGAATTAAAACAACCATGAAACCTAAGAGGGAGTGGACAGACAGACCGTCGTTAAACATAAAAGCTATTTCGACAAGAAAAGAATCGGTTTCTCTCGAAGACTTGACATAAATTATCTTAAAGATGCGGTTACGATTTTTTGAAAATTGAAAAAAAAAATAATAATAATAATCACTCATCTTAATTAAAACATTAGTAACAAAAACAATCTGGCAAATTGATAAGAGGCTATATTTAGTAACATTAATAAATTTCAAGGTGAATAGGTGAAATAAACATAATTTATTAATTCATAATTTAAATACTCCCGCGTGATAATTTAACAATGATTATTCTTATTATTATGAATGTGAGCGGTAAATTTTAAATAATATTTCAATACCCGACTTTGTAAAATAATTATAAATTTTCTTTTTAGCGTATACTTAATCTATAATGTAATGCAAGACATTAAAAAAATTTAAAACCTTGAGATATATTTTCTTTATCAATTATTATTTTATAAATATTTTATTTATCTTTTAGGTGATTCGAAATTCGGTATTTCATGAGATTTTAGAGAAAATTATCTTATCGCTTATGGGCAGGTAGCTTTCATTTATTGATTTCGTATTTTCTTCATATATATTTTAATAATATCTATCACTTTATTGATAAGAAACTTTATAAATAATAGAAAGCTAATTTACATTTAATTTGATAAATTTCTATGTAATTTCCAATGCAAGGTAGATTTAGAAATATAATATACCTATATATGTATTATATATATGGGTATAGTTTGAGTTAGCGAAATATTAAGATAAACAAACAGATAAAATTTATGATGGAAATTATGAAAATTGCCTGAATAAGATAGGAGAAAGAATCATGTTCCAGCGGGATAATAAAAGTGATTTCAATCTCAAAAAAATAAATAAACATTATTATTAACAATTAGAGGAGATTCTGATAAGAAACAAAAAGTAATTATAGTATATTATATTTAGTTAAAGTAAAATATTCTAACAATATATATATATATGAGTGAATATGATTGAAGATAAGGTAATTTTGCAGGGAAAATTAAAATTATATATAAAAACAAAAAAAAAAACAACACTTATTTGAAATTGCATTAAAAAAAGTGAAAAATAAATTTTTTCACAATACTCAAAAAATTTTCATACACATAACTAAAAATAAAATCTTTGTGCTTATTTTAATCAAATTTCATTTTTAAAAAGCTTTTAATATTTTATTATTATATACGTTTATTTGAAATTTTCATTGTCTCGGGAACATAAAAAAGTATTAGTAATAGAAAATTCTATTTGACTTCTAGACACATACACTTCCTTATACATACTGATATATCTAAAGCCTTGTCTTGTTAATTTTCACTTTACATTTTTAAAAAATTTAAATTCAATTTTTCTCTATTAATTCTTGGTTTTCATGAAATAATCCATTGTTGTAAGTTTGCAAAATTTCGTGAAAATCAGCTGATAGAAGTAGATCAAAATTTGATTATAATATTCTAATATTAACACAGAGAGCACATTTGATCTAGAATATGTCTTATTCATCGCTTATTGTCTTTAAGATGTCTAAAGATGTCTAGAGGATAACTTGGTGTCTAAAAGGTATCTTCTAGAGTAAAATTAATAAATTTCAAGGTGAATAGTTGAAATAAACATAATTTATTAATTCATTATTTAAATACTCCCGCGTGATAATTTAACAATCTTTATTCTTATTCTTATGAATGTGAGCGGTAAATTTTAAATAATATTTCAATACCTGACTTAGTAAAATAATTACAAATTTTCTTTTTAGTGTATACTTAATCTAAATTAAAACCACATAAGAAAAGTTAAAAAAAATAAAAAATAAAAAATTATTGAAATTATTTATTTATTAGGTATTTATTTATTTTTATTTTGTCTTTATTGTTGGATATTTACTCTAGTATATTAGTAAAGAAAGTTAGGATTATTCAAAGTGCAGATATCAAGTCATAAATAAGTTTACATTGGATAAACCAGCAGTGCCTTCGGCTAAGATTACAGTTTCACATTAACAAACCCGAGGATCCATTAGCCCTCAATGTAAATACAATAGCCAATTGAATGAGGTCAGTAGTCTTGTACTTTAATTAGATATTGAACTTAAAAATTAAAAAGAATTTACCGAAAGAGACAACAGAGTGGGATTTCATATAAAACATCTCAGATTAAGTATACATGACTTTTTCAGTGGGATTTTCAATTGAATTAATTCTGCATTGTTGGTGTTTTAGTAC
Organism: Forficula auricularia; assembly: GCA_024734495.1. Taxonomy (NCBI): domain Eukaryota; kingdom Metazoa; phylum Arthropoda; class Insecta; order Dermaptera; family Forficulidae; genus Forficula; species Forficula auricularia. The sequence continues at coordinate 30,145,003 of JALMQS010000225.1, read as the reverse complement.
CCTGTTAGCACACTTGGTCTAAAAGATGTTTTCTAGACACTAAGAGATCTTCCAAACGTCTTAAAGAGATTTTAAAGACAATAAGGCCTCAGCTTTCTCGACAAATAACATTTACTATCAATTTTGGAAATCCCATCAACATATAGTTAAATTCATAACACAATTTATTTATGTATTTTTATAATTATTAATTTATTTATCAAGAACGCATGAGGCCTGACCACCTCGTTTCAATTTTAGTACCGTCGGTCACGAATGTTTAAAACCTTCTTGTGTCTTACAAAGTTGAGCAGCGGGGTTTCTTCACTTTTATTTATTTATTTATTTTAACGAATATTTTATTTCAATGGAATTTTGTGGGTTTTGTTTGCTCAGTGAAAACTAAACAAACATCAACAAGTTTTTCAACGTCCACTATTTTTCTTTACTAAGCAGTTAATCGAATCGGTTACATGGATGTAATTTAACTTTTCATCGTTTATTTATTTATTTATTTTTTATTGTTTACAACTTGAGCAATTTATTACATCTTTGGTTGACTAAACAAATTGCTCCATTTAAATATAATATATTGTTTTTCTTAATGGGAAAACAAAATGTATTTTATTTCCATCTTGTTTTCACTTGGACAAAAAAAACAAACAATAAAATATTAAACAATTTCTATAACTAGTAGTTTTTAAAAATAAATAATTTAATGATTAGGTATTATAATATAAATTCCAAAATATTTTTTTTTTTTTTTTTTAGTTTTTTTTTCATATAGGTATCGAAACGATAAACATTTGTCAGGACTATTATCAATAAATTCATTACTAAAAAAATAACTAAATTTTAATGTAATGTCATATCATATAAATATAATCTGAGTGTGACTTTTCGAGGCAAAGGCAAGACTTTTTCACGCAATTTATTTCACAAAGTCGTCCGATGGCATAAGTTTGAAAATAAAAAACATCACTGATTCATTATTTATTACGATTTTTTTTTTTACCCGGGGAGGGTTCTAATGCTACTGCTTCTTCTTCATCTTCCTCTTTCGTCTTGATGGTGACTTCTGATCCGCCAGACAATAATCTATCGACGCGGTTGTTAAAAATCACTTCACCGGTTTTTCAGTTTGCCATTAATTCTTTTGCTCTACGACCCGAATGGCCTCGAAAAAGAAGGAAAGTAGCTAACCGCGGCTTATAAGGAGTTCCAAACATGCAGAGACGAGCGGCGCGGATCAAAAAATGTCTTTTTTCAAAGCAGGTCTTCTCGATTCCCACCACTCGTCGTCAGAGTCAAGTCAACGAAATGACCCAACGATAGCAGCCCAGAACGAATCAAATTTACATCACTGAAATTGGAAAAATCCGGAATTACCTTAAAGACTGATTTATCTTCTTTAGTAAATCATTTATAGAAAATTACTATTATCCCTATACTTTGAATTTTATGAAATTTTTTTAAAAAATTCCATGCATTACTTTTCTTTATATTTAATACTTTTTATTTACCTTTTAATTGGTATTTTAAGTCGAATTCGGTATGCATTTTCTATAACAGCGTTAAAGTCTCTAAATCATGCTTTGACTGATTTATCTTCTTTAGTAAATTATTTATAGATAAGTACTATTATCCCTATACTTTGAATTTTATGAAATTTTTAAATTCCATGCATTAATTTTCTTTATATTTAATACTTTTTATTTACCTTTTAATTGGTATTTTAAATCGAATTCGGTATTAATTTTTCCTACTCCAGCGTTAAAGTCTCCAAATCATGCTTTGAAGAATTAAGATTCTTGTTACATTAAATACTTAGCAAAACAGTCTGTAGGTGTGAAAGTAACGAAACGACTAAATTTTAAACGAATCATACATATTTACCACCGAATTCGAGAAAAATGCCATTTTTTTCTAATTTTAGTGACTTATTATCCCTAATATTTTTATTTTGATCAATAAATTTTATTGATTATTATAATTTAGTCCTTGTTACTAAAAATTTTTTGTTTATCTTTTATAGCCTATTCTCAAGTAATTTAAATTGAATTCCTACGAATTAAAACAACATTTTTTTACTTCTATTAAAATCGTTGAATTCTCCAAATCAGAGGAATAAAGAAATGCTATACAACTAAGTCTCTCGTTAAATTCTTAGTAAAAAACGACATTGCTTTGTTGAAAGAATTTTCATATGATCACTAAATTTAAGCAACTTAAGCGAGGTTAGTTCTTATAATTGGGTGTCAATCTCAATCATACCCTAAAAATTTCGAATATTTCTGATGTTGAGTCACATTTTTTTGTAAAATAAGTAGATTTACGATTTGCATTAAATGAAATACACAAATATTATTTTCATTATTATTGTAGGATAAAATTACTTCTCTTCCAGACAAGTTGGTGTCTAAATATTTTTCTTTGTTTGTAAAATTTTTTTTAAAATCTTTCCCTCTTAGAAAAAATCATTCATCTTTTCTTTATTCTTAAAATTATGAATAAAATTTAAACTTGTTATTATTCTAAATTTTTCTTATGTGGATTAATTTACTTTTTTGACACCTTATTAAAGCATACTAAAAGCCATAAAATTTCACATTAAAAATAACATGAAAACGATGTATTTTTAATGAAATCGTTATATTATTTTTCAAATATTCTAATTATGTCAAGACTGCCAAAATAGTACCTCAAATTATGAATATTATTTTATATAATGTGAATATAATTGTACTACTTTTAGTAGTAATAAAATCCTTTCGAATTGCTATATATTTTGTCCTAATTATGATCCCAAAATTAATCATAAAATATAATTGATTTATTTCGATTCGAATCTTTATTATAAAAGGATACATTTGTTATGTTTACGACTTATCTCGTATCACTCTTAATAAATAATTCTTAAAATTTATTATATATATCATTAACATATATAAATATTATTCATAAAATATTATAGGTATGTATATATTTTCTGAACCTACTCATTAATTTTTTTGTGAAAAAAATATTAATTGAATATTTATACAAAATTATTATCGCCTTGAAATGTAATTAGAAATTCTCGTTTTCTTTTATCTTTTTCTAATTAATGGCAAGATTAAAAATAATCCATATTTTTCTTATATACTATAATTTCTCTCTAATTGACATAAACGATCTTATTAGATCAATAGAGGTTTGATATGATACAAATAAATAACAGATTTTGAAATCATTCGATTGATATTTTGTTTGTTTTTTATTTAAATATAATACTAGGATAATAAAGTATATCAAATCAGAAATATAAAAAATTGGACACAAAAAATATATTTCCAATTAAATAATACAAAGTGTTCAATTGAAAATCAATCTATCTATAAATATATTATAGATTGATGTATCTATAGTTGAATAAATAAGCCCTTGAAAATAGAACCGGTTCTATTTCACAAATTAAGGATTAGACGATAAAGTTAACCCAAAAAGGTGATGGCCTATAAGAGGCAAGAAGACTAGTCGTAGAAAGGTCGTTCGAGTGTCAAAATATTTGTATTTTCAATGCGGAGAACTGATTAGATTTTGAACTTACTAGCTCCATAACTCAAAAATTCAAAAAATATTTTTTTTTTGAATTTTTTATTGATATTTTAATGTTTTGTTATTATTAAAAGAATAAAGAAATTAACAAGTGTTTTTTAACTTCACATTAGTTTTTTTAAAGTTCTTTAATAGTTCTTAGCAAATAGTAATATATATCTATCAATATTCAAAAATTTAAGTAATTAGTTGGTTGATTTAATCAAAAAATACTTTATGAATACTTTATTATATTTAAATTTAATATTAAAACAGGCCTAACCCAAGTTAAGGAGAAAAAGTTTGCTCGTTCCACGACCATCTTTAAGCTGTATAGAAAGCGTACCAAGTCTTGAAAAAGTTACACTCTTTCCTTCAATTTTTATCTATTAATTCCTAATTCTGAAATACTATTGAAGTTTTCTGAAATTAAATTGAAAATTCTGAAAATTAAGAGAGATTTTCTGAAATTGAATTGAGATTTCTGAAATACAATTGGGGTTTTCTGAACACACATGGAAAAGTTGTAAACCTGTATATGAAGTAAAAACCGACATTTTAATCGTCTTTATTTGGGATTACTGGAGCTTTGTCTTCTCTCTACATAAGATTTTCATAAAAAATAGCTTATGGGTTTTTGGCAAAGAACCCCTCAATTGGTTTCATAAAGTGGGTCAAAATCCGATTGCAAGATTCTACACAAACGGACTAACAAACCTAGGAGCCAAGTTTAATAAAAGTATGTAATAATAAAGAGAAAGCAAATGTAATGGTTTATTGAAATTAATCAATAAAATAAACTTCAAATGAGATTCAAGCGATGTTTACCGTTAGGCGACAAAATAGATAAGGATAGATAATGAACCGTAACCTGTAGAATGAATGAATCCGCCCATTGAATCTCTTGACACCCGAATCATAATTAGAATACCTTGACTTTTTGTGAATTGTATTATTTGCTCGATTGTATAATTGTAACTGAGCGTGTTTCTCTCTGTTTTACGGATCGACTGCGTGTTAACCGCGCGTGTCCTGGGCAACACTTCCGGCGTTCCGGGTCGTTCCGGTTTCAAGAATACACGCATATCAATCTTATCTAATTGATTGTTTCAATCAAATTCATCGATCGTTTGGAATCAATTAATTTATTGTAAATTTCAACCAGTATATTTTTTAAACACTTCCCTGTTAGCACACTTGATCTAGAACATATTTTCTAGAAACTAGAAGATCTATACATTTTAAAGACAATAAAAACTGAATAAGACATCTTCTAGAGCGAGTCTGCTATCTGGGTTATGTAACAAAAAACAATCCAATATACATACTAAGGTGGTCCTTATTTTGGGTATTTCCGAATTTTTACGCGGACAAGGGCTCATATGGTTTGAAATAAATAAAAAAAAAAAATATCCCCCAAGTTTCAAGTCTCTATCTCAATTATAACCTGTGCCACCAGCGATGTAAGTTTCTCATCTAAATAACATGGGGTTTTTGGCATTAAAATATCAATTATTTATTCCGGCCAAATTAATAGTTCAAAATATTTGAAACTCTGTAGACTTTTTTCTTAGACTTAGACTGTCATACCCGAAACGGGTGTCGGTGCCTCTCCACATATAGCTGTGCTGAGTGTGTTTAGTTGTTTTATACAGATATACGGGACTGTAGACTTTATCCTTATAATACTAGCTATCCATTAGAATTATTACAGATTTTTAGCTATTATAACTTTGGAGTTACAGCTATTATAGATAAAATAATGCTATATCTTAGTGTTATTAAGTTATAGACTCCAAAATTATAATTGCTAAAAATCTGTAAAAATTCTGAAAGATAGCTAGTATTATAAGAATACATTCTACAGAGTTTCGAATTTTGTAGCTCTGAGACTTATGGTTGCGAAAAGCAAGGGTGGTACATACCTACATACGTAGATACATACGTGCGCACTGACAAATAGATTTTTGGCCCCTGAGGACCACAATATCCGGTTTCCAACTATTAAGGGCACCGATTCCTTCCAACTAGAAGTTACAAAATGCAATTAACTTTTTTCATCTCTGAGATACAAGCTCTCAAAGAGTCAGGACCCAGACAGGCCATCGCAATACTTCCCCATTATATTCTATGAATATAAATGTGAAAGTAAAAAAGTAAGTAAAATTTCAAGGTAGGTTTTACAAAATATTTCATGAAACCTACCTTGAAATTTTTTTATTAAAAATGTTTCACCTTGATCCCACCTAACGCTTTAAAAATTAAAAATTTTATGAAATCCCAGTGGTTAATTTCGTCGATATTATTTATTCAGTGTGTCCTTTCATGGATGGCTTGCTATCGTGTCATTTTATCCAAAAACGAAAACCATGTGTACACTCGGTGTCAGTAATCGAAGAGGATTTTTCAATTAGAATTACAAGCAAGAATAGAGTACTTATACATCATTTCACTTAATACTTTTTGTTTTTTAACAAAATCATTATCATTAGCAATTATTCTATACCCCTTTAAAAGCAACAACACAATACTTAATCAATTATATACTTATGTAATCCTTAAAAAATTTCTAAAAAAAAAGGTAACTCACTTTTCAAACATTCCAATATAATAACAACTTTTCCACAAGTAATAAAAAATATTTATCTTCCACATTTGTCTCTAATTTATACACGTTTTTTTTTTTAAATACTTTAATTTCTCTGTAAGGATTCCATTACGTTTTACCTTATAAGAGAGCTTAGAAAAATGTTCCTAATTCAATATTAAATTTTTTTATATATCTATATTATTTATTAAAAGAGAGAATATAAAAATTGTTGACATAGTTTGTTCTACCAAGCTATTAAATTGTCTACTTAAGTAAAATTTGTAATGCAGAATAGTGTCCATTTTGTCTTAAGAATTTGTTACAAATTATTAATTTAATAATATATGATCTTGAACACCTTGGACTGTTTTATTTCTCAATTTAAAATTTTTTTTATATATTATACAATAATAAATTAATAAAATTAATAATTATCTTATAAAAAAACAAGTATTTGAAATTTTTTTCGAAATAAATATCAAATAAATTAAATATTACTTCATATTAAATATCTCTAGTTCAGGGCTTGTATTCAACTAGGACAAACCGAAACGGTTTATTATTCCACTGAAGATGGGTATAATTAAATACCCGAAACATATATGAAAATTTATCATTTATATTTTACTAGGTGCTCCAGGCGTGCCTTCGGGACCAAGGCTCTCCGAGCGGGTTGCCCTGGCGGGCAGCGTCTCGAGAAGGCCAAAAGTTTTTTCTAATATTTATTTAACGAATTGGCTAAGCAGGATTGCTATCTGACCAATCAGAATTGTTCTAATAATTTAACGCTTTGGCATTGGCTAATCACTGGCCAATCAGATCATACAAACATATATACATACTTTTCCATTTTATATATATAGATTGTTATTGATAAAATTAATACAATTATAAAAGTGTTGAGAATTTTTAAATAATTTTTCTCTTGTCTTTTATATTACTAGTGTATACTATGGTATATTCATTTTTTATTTACTGAAATAGAATAAAATAAGTTATATAAAATTTTTTACTATAATAAAGACATATTTTAGATAAAACTGTAATATTTTGTTATTATTCTTACAATAAAAAAAAAACTTATTTATTATTTCTTCGTAAACACATCATAAACATAATATATAATTCTCATACATCATATCTTGATGTCTATTTTTTATATTTATAAGGTAATAATCAAATAGAATATTAGCAAGTAGCTCAGTTAGAATAGAAGGTCGACCATTTTAATCCTTGGATGGTAATATTACAATAAATTAAATGATGAGAGAAATAATTTTACTTGATAAACCATTAACATTCACTTTTTCTAAATTACTATATCATAGGTATTTATTAGCAAGTTATTAAGAATAAAATTAATCTTAATCAGAGAAATATTTTCTGCTGATTTTTTAAAATAAAATTACACCTTGAAAAATTATTTTTTCTAAATCGATTTGATAATACTAGTATGTCCATAACCATATCGATTTTAATTGTGAAATAACTTATTTATACATTTTTTAGTATTTTTATTAATTTATATAATAAAATTTATTGAAAATCATTCTCATTTCTAAAAATTTATTAAAAATTTTTATCAGCCTTTAACAATTGTAAAAAATCTATTGCTTATGCTCTAACGTTGTGTGTGAGTTTTTTCTTGTGTATCTGCTGAAAAAAAGAAACCCTATCTTCAATAAATAGTTAGCCTCACTGCTCATATTCCTTGTGTGCTTGCTGAAAAAAAGAAACCCTATCGACAATACATAGTTAACCCTACCTCACAGTTCTCAAAATCGTTTGCCTGTACCAAAGGACTAAGTCATATGTCTTGTAGTTACAGCTTCAAAATGAAAGTCTTTTATAATAGTCTTTCGGCAATGTGGGTATAGAAATCACTCAGATAGAGAATTTGACTTATCTCTCGTGTATTTTAAATTTATTATTAACAAAAACAAACAATCGATAAGAAATAAAAAATTTGGGTGTGTTCTTAAGACCACACGACAGAAGTGATAACTTATATGACATTTATAATTCTAATATTCTAAAATTATTAAAATTTATATTTTTATAAAAAATAAATTTTTAAGTAAACTTTTAATTATTTTTTGGGGATTGTTAAATATATATTTATGTTATGTTATTTTTAAATATTATATTATTAGGTATATTTAATTATATCCAAACGAATCCCGGCTGATCCTTTTGTCTATAATATAAAAAATCTTTTCTTCGTTCCCTAATTTAATGTTTAGTTTTTTTATTTTTTATTTTTTTATTAAAGATTTTGGACTAAGTATTTCTATTTTTCGATTTAGCCTAGGATATTAATTTGAGCTTAGAGTTAATGCTGCAGCGCCACCTGTGACTAGACACAGACCCCAACCGTGATGCGTGACGCGTGATGGATCAATCCCATTTACTGCCAAGTAAAATAAAAAGTGTTCAAAGCGTGCCAAAAGAAGTTATCATTACAAAAATAAAATTTTAAACCCAAATCTGTCTAATAATAATTAATTTTTGAGCTCCCTTAATTTTATTCAAAAATTCACTTTCCGTGTAAAAAAATAAACGATTTCATCAACTCCGTGTTATTTTAAACCTATGTAACAGGATAGGGCGTATCTTTTTATAGGTGTTTTTAATAAACATCCAAAATTTCGAAAAAATAACATATTTATTATACATATTTTATTGACCAACACAATTATTAACTAATATATTAATTTAATAATTATTTTCTTAACATATTCACACATTTTATTATACCAATATTTGAAGAATTAATCCCATTTTAGGTAATTTGACCTTGTTATTTAATAGTGATTAATATTTATTATATTTTATTTGATGCTAATTCAGTTCGCGTCCACTATAATTCAAGCCAATTTGTGAATGTTGTATTCATTTCTCTCTATCATAATTTATTTAATTTCTTTATTATATATTTGTATATGTGTTTGTGTGTATTTATCACTTGGATAAATCTCGAATTGTCATCCATGTTTTTTGTCCCCGACACGGCATACCTATGTTCCCTGACATCCGCCATTACTCTTCTCATTTATTTCGATAATTTATTCCCAAACGACTAACCACATGACATCAACTATTCTGGTGAAAAATTAATTTCGACCAAATAATTTTTTCCCCTATCTATTCATTAACACCTACTCATTTTCCAGATTATTAAATAAAAGTAAAAATAAAAAAAAAAATATTGTATTTATTAACGTCGTTTATGATAATTGTAGGCCATTAACTCCAAACATGAAAACAATCCTTATTAAATATGGACAATTAAATATTCTAGCGTTCAGGACGACTAATGTTCTTTTAATATTTAATGTATATGTTTAGCCATGTAAATTAATTGTATTTTTCTTTCGCATCCGTGAGCTATTCGTTGTATGCAAATGACTCATTAAAGTGTTCCTTGATTAAAGCACCACCGTACTCAAAACGCTTTAACACATAATTTAGAGAAAAAAAAACGAGTTCTAGGCCAACTAATAGCTCACTAATTTGCCCCGTTAAATTAAAAAGAATTTAATTCATCGAAGATCAGAAAAAACAAGATCCAAGGAAAATACATGTAGATTATGTTGGATGTTTTTTTTATTTTTGCATAAGAATTGAGCCTGGGTGATGTTGATAATTAAAAAAACACCTCATTACGTTTGCTAATGACGCTTTATCTTATTTTTCCATCGAATCAGGAGACCAGATCGGGAATTTTATAGTGAAACTTTCAAGGCTTTGAAATAATAAGTATCGCTTGCCGAGGAAACAGAAATTTCCTTGGAACAAGGAAGTTCTGGGAAAACATTCGAGCTGTTAAAAACTTGAACATATAATTCTCAAATATTCTCGATTACAATCATTTCTTCGAAAATTTGATTTGATCGTTTAATAGCACCTACCATTTTCAATATCTTCGACGGACTTTAAATCAATTATCTTCTTCGTATATCGTATTCTATCGAACCATTTATGATTACAGTGAAACCCCTCAAATCCGAACTAATTGGGGCTATAGCCTGTTCGGATTAGCCAAAAGCTGGTTTTGAGGCGTGTTTCTGTTCGAGTTGCGTTGTTATTGTTGAGTTTTTAATTAAGTGAACGGTGTTGATTAGTGTTTTGATTTTAAATTATGCAAATTAAGCAAACGAAAAACTCAGTTGGTAAAGCAACAATCAGTAAGTGGGAAAAAAATCGTGTCAAAATTGAACAGTTTTGCAATGTAACAAGTGATAAAACCTTAAATTTGTCAAAAAAACTCGTTCGGATTTGAGGGGTTTCACTGTACATATAAAGCCGAGGAACTTTACTATTGCCCTAAAATTTATTATATCGTCACTGTTATATCAAAATGTCAAAATCACCAAAAAAATTGAATTGAGGAAAAACACTTATATTTGTTAGCTACATCTGCTCTCAAATTGTTGTATTTTATAGTAGGTAATAGAACTCAAGTTACAGATTAAAAACAAAACGCCAAAGGTATCAAGTATTAGGGTTAATACAAAATGAAAACAGAGCTACTGAAAAGTATAGATTTTTACATACGACATTTTGATATAACATCAATAATTCTACAAAATCCGGAAAATTAAAGAACTTTTAAAAACAGCTAATTTTGTAATCCAGTTGTTTTCTATCTTTGACCCAAGTCTTATGACTTACAGTACTTACAGTATAATAAGTTAAAGTACTGAATTAACCTCTTCATTACTGGTTCAAATGATATTTATATTATTCTCTTGCAATTCTTTATTCCCTGCATTCACATACTCAAACAAATCAGCTATATAACCCAGATGTATATCTATGAGAAGTTTAAACTAGAGGACATGTTTTTGAATGTTCATTAAATGGATTTACCAATCCACATTTTTTTTATTTTTGACTCTTAGAAAAATTCCACACCCCCCAAATGATCATCCGGTAAAAATTTTAATACGATTTTTGATTTCTAGAAAAATAATTACAGATAAATTTCAAGTTTGTATCTTATTTAGCTTAAGAGCTACAATGCGTTGTCAGAAAATCAGACAGACAGACATTGTAACGATTCTAATAGGATCCCGTTTAATTTTGAACCTAACCCTAAAAAAGATGTCGAGCCGGGTATAAACAATCCCATCTTTTTACATGTTTATCCATTTTCATTTGAAAAAGATTTGGGTATAAACTAGAAAAATTATATTCATTTTTCTGATTTCACCATGGCCGGTCCAACACGAAAAAATATCCCTGTTTAGAAATCTTTATAAGTATGAAAATCGAATACGAAAATAATTTTCTTCACTCGCAGCGTAAAGAAGATATTAAAAAAGTAAATATCTGACTAATGCAGTAATATATAGTTATTATAAGACAAACATAGTAATTGTACTGTACAAATTACTCTTTTCCCGGAATTTAACAAATTCCACATTTCCTAAGAAACATAAATCGTATAGATATATACTTTAATACATTTTAAAACTTATTTTTAACCAACTTTATCTAATTTCTATAAATCTTCCTGACTCATATCAAAAAGTATTCCCTATATAGAATGGCATATTTTAATGTTTCCGGGTGAATGAGTTTTAAAATCTAAGAAAAATCATTGTTTTATAAAGTTACTGGAAAGTATTTTGGACATTTAAAGCAAAAAATTAAAATAAAACCTGGTTGAATGGTTGCCAGAACGGCAGGCGTATTAGGGCCAGCTATAGAAAGGGTATCATGACTGTGCTTCAAATAAACGAGCATCAAATATCTGAGTGACTCTGCGTGATTTCTGTACCTACTGTGCCGAAAGACTATTACAAAAGTCTTTTATTTTGAAACTGTAACTACAAGACATATGTCTTAGTTCGATGGTACAGGCAAACGATCTTGGAAACCTTAAGGTAGGGTTAAGTATTTATTGTCGATAGGGTTTCCTTTTTTCAGCAGGCACACAAGGAATATGAGCTGCGAGGCTAACTATTTATTTTCTATAGGGTTTCTTTTTTTCAGCAGATACACAAGGAAAAACAAAACTAGACTCGATAAATAATTAAAGTTATTTTTTTCGTTCCGGACAAGCAATAGGTGAATCTCTCGGGTTTTTATTTTATCTCTGATGACTTGAAAATGACTTACTTTACATAGTAAACAAAATATCTTTTATCCTCACATCGCCATCGAAACCCATGAAACTTCTCTTAATCCCTCTATTCTACTATTAGTCTAAGATCCCGACTTAGGTCGACCTTCACCTGCCGAGTTTCCTAATGAATATAATATTTTGATAATATAATGTATTAATAAACAAAACATGAAAGGGTCGACATCCAATTTCCCTGCATAGCTATTTTTAATATAAAAATTAAAGTTGTTAATTTTATTACATAAATGTAGTTATCGAGTTTCCGGATAAAATCGAGAGTAAAATATGTATATAAAATGCCAAAGTTGGGTCGGCATATTTTTTCCTTGCATAAGTCCAAGTAGAGAGGGTATCAACAGGTAACTTCGAATTAGGATTTTGTAGTATTATTGTTATATATGAAAATATAGATAATTTTATTGCGAATTAACTTATTTTATTTTTTTATTTATTTTTATTTTATTTAATTTTTTTATCAAAAATAGCTATGCAGGGAAATTGGATGTCGACCCTAGTTTTGTTTATTAATACATTATATTATCAAAATATTAATTTCATCAGGAAACTCGATAGGTCAAGGTCGACCTAAGTCGGGATTTTGCACTATATAGGCATTTGATCCTTAGTATATTCATGGAAAAATTTTGAAGAACCTCTAAGTAGGGATGCATAAATTTCTTTCAGGTGATATAAGAATATTAAAAAAAAAATTACGCGATTTCACACTTTTGCTAATGCTAAAACGTTTTAGGTGGGGAGTCGGATTGGCCGAGCTGGCTAAGGCGATGGCTTCGCTTCAGCATCGTTGATGACGATGTTCAAGCGGGAGGCCCGGGTTTGAGCCTGGATAGCATATAAATTTCTTCCGACTAAAACTCGGCTCTCTCACTAACACTACTAACACTGTGTAAATGGGCTTTGTTCCCGATGACAATAAAAAAATAAAAAATAAAAACTTTTTAGGTATTTTAAAGATAAATAATTTATAAAAATTCTGATTTTTTTTTTTCAAATAAAAATATTCATCTCTCCGTAAAATTCTTCCTGAATTATGGTTTATACATTCAATGCTGACTAATTGAATAGCTATTTAACAAATTAGAAATTAACCACTAGATTTACATTATATAAAAATAATTAACTTGATACTTTGGTTATATAATTCAGTTAGTAGTTTATTACTTTGACACTCACTCATTCTCCACATTTCACGCCTATAATTTCTCCCCAATCTGCATACACTTTAAAAATAAATATTAATTTACAATCGGCCCCTCGTAAATCAATTACTGAAAATCGTTTTTTAATTAGAATCAAATTGTTATATCCCTGATTCTATCTCGTTATAATAATTACATAAAAAGCTTATGAGACCAAAAATTAGAATACAATATTTAGAATCTTAGATAAGATAAATTATGTCGTTCAATGAGTTTATTAAACCAAAAAGGAAGTAATTATACTCAAGAAGATTAATCAATTATACTGAAACCTGAATTTTCTCTTTTAATTATATTATTTGCGTATGTAGGGGGAGAGTAAGGGGAGGAAAAGTATTTTTCAATAAAAACATAAAAGTTAACCGACCATTTCAAGTTTGGAAAATAAAAATGTTCTAATTGTAGGGCGAGATAGGATCTTGGCAGCCAACCGGTGCCTGTTGTTTCCTAAGACCTCTAATTATAAACACATTTAGGTGGCCCCCGGGGCTTCTTTTTCGATCCGGCTGCGCAGGCTGGCTGGCTGGTTGGCCCCTCTTTTAAGGTCTTAAGGAGTCATCCATCCATCGCTGGTAAATTTCTTACAATATTGTGTTTCAACTCGAGAGATGTATTTACTAAAGATGTTTAGATAAAGAATAGTCTTTTGTTCGGAGGAATTAACTGCTGAAAGGTTCTCGCAGTGATTAGCAATAAAGTAATAAACATCAACATTCAGTGTTTGTATATATACGTTTTTATATAAGCCTGGGGAATTAAATATCTAGAAAAGAGTCATTAGGTTGTTATTTGCCGTATAATTGACTTATTTTCTGGCCTTTTTTCAAATTATTTATAACTCACGATTGGGAAGATTAAACTAAGATACCTACTAAACGGTCTTGAATGAATCTTGTCACAAATATGCTTAGTAGAAATTTCTCTTCCGAATTTCACTTTATTATATACAACCATTAAAGTTCACCTTATACACAATTATTCGATTATTTTCTGTATTTTTTATTATCTTGACGTTCTGGTAACAGAAATGCTAAAACGAAATCCCCCATCCCCAAAATATGAACATTTTGCACCAGGACAAACTTTATACGATCTTCAATTAACCAGTTATTGTGGGTATCTGAATCCAGATGGGCAGTCAGAAAGTAGACGGAAAATAAATCACCTTTTGAAATTAATCATCCCCCCTCAGAATTTTAAACATTTCAAAGCCCTTTCCTTCAGAAATTTGAAAATTTTGAGTGAATTCAATACGCTGATTGCTCTCCTAGTCTAAATAAACACATTATGGACCATAAAGCACAAAAGCCTTGTAATGTTTTAAAATTAGCCTGGGGTATATAGATACATGGAATTTACTACAAATAGAAAAAAAATTATAAATTTCTACATTTTATCAATATAATAATTTTTAGAGAGTGGTGATGTTTCCATATTAGAAACATATTTTAATAAAAGAAAAGTAAAAATATTTTTTTTGGAAAATTATTATTTACAATGAGTTATTCACTAGATCACTTGTTTCACGTGTAAGAAATAAAAGAGAGTTTTCTCAATATCTATATTTCGGGCTCTCAATCCATCATCAGGAGATACAGAAAATAACTAATTAATTTCAGTAGTATTAATATATAGGATAATTTATCCAATTTTCTAAACTGTATCTAGAGTTCCCAAGTTCTCTTTAGCAGAATACTTAACTAACTGGTCTATAATTCTTGGTTAGACCTATAACTGCTTAATTTTCAATCATTCAAGAATCAACTATATTGGTACTTTCGATTCCAAACCATTCTCTGAGATTTCCCCTCATCTTCCATGAAGGGTCAATTTTCACTTATAAGTTGTGCTCCTTTATATTTATAACACTTCCGCCCTAAAAATTACTAAATTTGACAAATATTGAACAGCTTTTACTATTAATATTTATATCATAAAACTATATTCTAAAGCATAAAAATATTTTTATACCGTTCTGCTGTGGCCACACCGAGAGCCGCTCATCCGGTGTGGGAGGATCGGAGGGCTATAAAGGGCCACGTGGAGGCCCTTTAAAAAATAAAAAAATAATGTTAATTTCGCTTAGATTTTTTAAACTTTTTCAGAATATAGGTACAATAATAATATATCTTACAATTTTTGATTTTAATATATTTTCGAATTCGACTCTAATAAAAAAAATGTTTTGTTCTTAAAAACAAAAATATTAAGAAATTGAGAAAGCTCGTTATTAATTTCCCTATTGATTTTAAGATATAAATTAGTATGATATAAAAAAATATTCAAAATAATTATTGATATTGTTTTCAGTTGTATAAACCAGTAAAGTTTATTCTAAGAGGGTTGTTTGACCTTAAAACATATTATATAAGTTTTACCTTTTAAAAATATCTAGAAGGTAATAGAGTCAAGGCTATTTTGTCGCTGGTTCGCTGGAAGATAAACTTAAAAAATATATTGCATTTTATATATATATTTTTTTATAACTTCCGTATAATATATATATAATATAGTATTCAATATATTGATATAAACATGATATTAAGATACTATAAATATTCCTTGAAATAATTATATATTCAGCACGATAAAAGATCAAAGTAATGTATGGATATTTAAATTTATATAGATAAATTATGAATTATTAATTATCTCATTTTCTGCAAAATAAGTGAGCTTGCTCTGTCAGAAGGGGGACGAGGTGTGTAGGAGATTTTGATTGATGATATTTTTTTACATTAGTATTTTATTAGTGATTAGAATAATCCACATTACACTCTATGATTATGTCTTGTGACTAAATATTCATGATTGGAAGCGAAACTTGTTTAGAAAAATTAATGTTCAAATTTTTTTTAAATGTGTAGTACCTATATATCTGTAATTTTTTAAATTTTACCGTTTGAAAATGCTTATTGAAAAAGTGATAGATATGAATAGTTTAGTGAAGAGATGTAAATAATTGTATATACTCATATGTTATCTCATTTTGAATTTGTATATGTATATATATATACGTATGTGTGTGTTGTGTAATCAAGCTTTTATCAATATTCTGTACAAACTGATGGGGTCGGCACATTGGTGGGGGGACTGGTTTCCACTGAGGAAGAGATGCCGAGAGCGCTCTCGAAATATTTGGATTAACCATTTGAATAATAAAATAAATTACTGTAAAGAAGCAATTCAATTTATTTATCCTTTAACAATAGAAAATAAACATATTCACACATATAACTGAGGAAGAGATGCCGAGAGCGCTCTCGAAATATTTGGATTAACCATTTGAATAATAAAATAAATTACTGGAAAGAAGCAATAATTTATTTATCCTTTAACAATAAAAAATTAATATATCCAGTACACACCAAGCCAGCAAAATTCTTATGTTTATTTTCATCAAGCAGTTGACAACCTCATTGATTTCTCTGTATGAAACCTACCAATGTTTAATGATATAATTAGCCCACCATTTTTTATAGTAAAACGGTTTTCTTTTCCTGTCACTGATAATAGTTCCTCTTCGCCCCTATGATTGGCTTATCATTCACGTATTTTCCGCTTAATCTTCCGCCAATTAAAAAATGCATGCTTATCTCCCTCTTGGACAAACTTGATTTTTTCCGTCCCTAGCGAGCGCAACGACTCGTGACATTTCCAGTATTCCGTTTTTCTATTCCGGAACTAGGTGGGTACTTACCTACCTGGTTTTGCTTCCAACTGATAGCTAGGTCCCTCCCCTCTCTCCGACGCCCTTTTATTGAAACAATCTATTAATAATAGCATCGATTGCGATCATTTTGTTCGGTAAATTATCTGTTTCTTTATCTATTTATCCATCACCTCGAATTGTGTGATGTTTGCCCGGGATAATTGGCCTCGAGTCCCGGAGGCGGCTCATTATCCACGCATCGAACCCGGGACCCCGGGCTCGAATTTAGACAGGAATTAGATAATTGGGGAGTGAGGGCGGGACAAACAGACAAACAGGCCAACAAACAGAAAGATAGACAGACAGACAAACCATCAAACTGATGGACATAAACAGCACGCAATATAAAATTCCTGTCTTTTACTGAAACTGTTAAACTATTTAACTATCTATTTATTTCATTTCCATTTTTTTTATACAAATCCTATTAATTCCTTCTAAATTTTTTTTATACTTAATCACTTATTTATAAAAAAATTCAAAAATATATTAATAAATGAAGTTTTCATTAAGCTTTTTATTGAAATCCAAATTAACAGTAGCACTCATCGTGTAAGAATGGATTTTAAATTCCCATATGGTTTCTTTTCATGAGTTCGTAGTCGTCTGGGTCCCCCAGAATCCCAAAGCCCTGCTGCCACCACTAGGGGCGCTGGGTGTAGACCTATTTTACTTTTGGACGTCCACACAGGTGGGGGTCCGGGGTTGCCACCGCTAGAGGCGCTGGGTGTAGACCTATTTTACTTTTGGACACAGGCTGGGTGGGGGTTCAGGGGCCCAATGTTCGGTCTTCAGCTATATATATGGATTGGTTACCACCTGGGGTAGTATTGTTATTCCTCACACGAATCATAGTTGCTTGTTATTGAAGTACCTAGTCTGGCGCACGCGTCGGGTTTCTCTAGAACCAGAGATTGTCAGTTCATATGTACAATATAATATTTATAAATAATTTTTTGTTGAAGTTTGGATAATCTCAAAAATATTGAATCACGAGCGTGATTCATTTCGAGTATTTTTTGAGTATGTTTCGAAATAAACATCATAATGTTTGTTTATTGCGTCATTAGTGAAGTTACTAGATTTCGAATATACACGATAAATATTATCGGAACAATAAAAATAATCATTAAAATATAATTCAAAAGTCAAATATTTTTTTTTAATCCGGGATTGCAAATCAATAATACAAAGTAATAATAAATAATCTCAATGACTTTTCGCCTTTTTTATTGATCACTATTATATTTCTCTATCTAATAATATATATATATATTTGATAAAGCCTTGAAACATATATTTTTTATTGCTATTAAAATGAATTATCTGAAATATATTCATCTAATTTGAACGAAAAAAACATTAAGAACTTGTATCTATGCAATTTGGTTTAAAAAATAAACTATTTAATTAAATAAAGATTGGGTTAAATGAGCTATTAAAGTATTCATTAAATTTTTACTAATGATTTTTTTTCCTCAATAGATAAGATAAATTCATCATTTGTGTCATAATATTTAGAATTAGAATCTCTTGTCTCCAAGGAATAATATTAAAATTTTTACAAATATAATAATAAAAACAAAAATTATCAACATTTTTGAAGCCTGTTATAATTATACAATATTGAATATATATAAAGGAATTTTTTTTCAAAATTTTGTGAATTATTATTTACTAGTTATGTTTCTCATTATGTTCCATAGTCGATCATTCGAACGATGGTGAAAAGTATACTAATCATTGTGGTGTTCTTCAAAATTCTAAACAAGAGTGGTTTCCCATTGCCATTCTTACAATATTCTGAAATATTTGCTTTGAAAATTTCTAACTCGAATGAGATTTAATTTATTATAATACTTAAAATATGAGTAATATCAGTATATTTAACTTATTGCACTCGGGCGAACTGAGCACGCGCACTTTGAAAATTGTATGAAAAATCTCAAAGTTCATTTATTTAAATGCACTATAAATTAATTTATTTATATTATCTTAGGACCCTATAGCCACATATTTTACAGAATTTCAGAGCAGTGCTTGAAATTTAAAATACCTGTTCTTATTTTATTCAAAAGCTTAAAAAAAATAAATAAATAAAAATAAAAACACTAGGCCAGGGTGTGAAAACATTTGGAGGGCTATAAGGGGTAAAATTATTAATCTGCAAAAAGCAAAAAGAAACAAAAATTTAACTTATAAAATATATTTAATATGAAAATTTGAGTGTCTTATCTCTTTGGAAACGTGGATGGAAAGTTTTTTTTTTCAAAAAAAGAACAACTTCCGGGTTTCATACCTGTATTTTAATTATCATCATCATTGAGTATACAGTCCTAAGACTGGTTTGATGCAACAATCCGTCTCCACTCGACTCTGTCCCCCGCCAGCTGTTTAACCTCTCTAAATGTCTGGCATCCCATATCCCCAATTATTTGGTTGAAATATTCTAATCTGGTTCTTCCCCTTCCCCTTTTCTTTCCCACCTCCCCCTCCAAGATATCCCTAAGCAGTCCCCCATGTCTCAGTGTGTGCCCCATCATCTGACCTCTTCTCTTCTTCAGACTCTTCCACAAGGTTCTTCTTTCTCCGATTCTTCCAAGAACTTCTTCATTTGTAATTTTATCCATCCATTTGATATTCATCATTCTTCTGTAGCACCACATTTCGAAAGCCTCTAATCTCTTTCTCTCCTCTTCTCTAATTGTCCAGGTTTCACACCCGTACATGGCTATGCTCCATACATATGTCTTCAATAGCAACTTCCTGTTTGCTAAGCTGATTGAGGAGGAGCATAGTAGTTTTTGTTTTGTATTAAACCCCATTTTTGCTTGGGCAATTCTTGATTTAATTTCGTTTTTGCTCCTCCCATCCCATGTTATTTTACTTCCTAGGTAGCGGAATTCCTTAACTCCTTCTAGGTTTTCTTGGTTAATTTTGATGCATTCCTGTCTCGTTTGTTCTTTTTTTGTACATACTAGGACCTTGGTTTTATTCTTGTTTATTTTCATTTTGATTTCTTCTATTAGGATTTGGTTAATTCCATTCAAGGCGTCCTCTAATTCTTTTTTATTGCTTCCTAGAAGGGCAATGTCATCGGCAAATCTTAACATAGCGATCTTTTGACCTTGGATTTCTATACCTATTTTAATTATATAAGAATTAATTTATTTAAGGACAATTTTGAAATGAGGCGACTGTGCGTCAGTGGTCAGAGTGTCCTGAAGTATGCTGGTTCGAGACTGAGTCTCTGAAGATATTTGCAGCCACCCCCTCTTGGAAAGCAATGGTAAACTACCAAGAGTATAATTGCCTAGTCAACCTCTCCAAACTAGCCGTTCGGAACCGGCGTTAAAAAGTAAGCCCCGTATATCTGTGTAAAAACAGCTAAACACACCACAGCATAGCACAGCTAACAGCTAAACACAGCATAGGTATATGTGGAGTGGAGCCGACCCCCGTTCGGGCTTGGCATTATAAGAAGAAGAAGAAGGGCAATTTTATCAAAGATCTTAGTAGATTATTGTATATATATATTATATGTCAGAAGGCTTCGCCCCCTCAGGAGTCGAACCCAAGCGCTAACTTGCTATCCGGGCAGTTAGCCTAACCCTAAAGACATATGTCAGAGGAAATTCGTCTTTAGGGTCATAATCTAACTGCCCGGATACCGTGTTAGCGCTCAGGTTCGACTTCTGAGGGGGCGAAACCTTCTGACATAATATATACATAATATCTACTAAGATCTTTGATAAAATTGTCCTTAAATAAATAAATTCTCATATAATTAAAAAATATACTTAATCACTGATAAAATTACTTTTGAATTCATATTTATATAATTTCTAGATTATTTAAATAATCATTTGAATTCGGTGACATATAAATATCTAATAAATTTTTATATGTTCAATTAATTTCCAAATCCATGATACCATTGACCTTATCGAAATTATGGTAATATTAGTAAACTCGCTTGGCAAGTGACCAATTAGAACGACAAGTAGATTTTTGGTAAAAATCGAATGGCAGGTTGACTCACTCACGCTAAAAATTTCCAAAACGATCTTCCGAATAAATACCCTTTAGTCTTTTTCATAATTAATCTCCTCTTACACACTTTTTCTCACTCTATCAAAGATATATATCTTGAAAAAATTTGAATAAAATTTTTGAAACGCCACAAGGCGCAAATTAAATCGACTTAATATGATATTATTTTTCTTTTATGCTTTTTTTTCCCCCCGAACTTCTTAATTCGAACACTTAAAGATTTAACGACGCGGCTGCTGCAGGGCGATGGCCATGTTATTAAGATCTGATATTAATTATATATAAGCGATGTGTCAAGAATTAAATTCTCATTAGGGTAATTTGGGGGGCTCCCTTAGGGGGGAGGGCTGTTCGATCTCGAGCCCTTAGGCTGCCAAAATGGCCACCGAGGTCGATGGGGGTCGAACGCCCTCTTTCCTCTAATGGCTCGTCCAAAAAGGGTTGCGCGCCTAATGTCCGGGAATTATATTCGTAATTGAGGCCGAAAAAGCATCTGATTATATATTTAACCAGCTTCCTCTTCCTTCTTGTCAATTTCCCATTTACGGAGCTATTTCAGGAGTGAAATTTCAACCCCTGCAGAGAAATCACAATGAGACATCGACCAATCGGGGTGAAGGGGTTGCAAATGTTGAACTCACCCCTAGTCATGAGTATAATTCTTTTATATTGCAAGAAATGAAAAAGTGTCAAATTGAATTTTTATTTTTCTAAATTTATACTCTTTTGGATTTCCATTGATCTGAATAAAAATAGGTCGCCCTTTTTAATAGGAACATAATTTATAAGTCCATAGATAATAATATTCAATTAAGGTAGTTTTTTCGCGACAATCCACACAAAAAGTTTTAGCCTCGTAACCACTCTATTCATATGAACGGTACTAAAATTTTAGCTTATGTTTTTTAACGTGACTGTACTTCTCACACTACTATATCCTCTTTATGAATGGATCGTTTCCAAGCTATTGTTCTTATATCCCCTCCACTAAAAATAATCGCCCAAATATGTTTTTTTTATTTTTTATCAAAACTACTAGGTAAATAATTTCAATTTTTTTTAAGTTACTCCGAATATATTATTCTAACAAATATTAGTTTTCATCAAGATGGTGAAAGTCCTTTAATGAAAAAAAATAAAATAATGATCATTTTCACATCCTTTCCCAATCTACCTCTTCTATTCTAAATATCAGGTTTCTTTTATTTTTGTTTGAAAATTTTATTATTTTAAACTATTTTTGAACCCCCCCCCCCCCCTTTCTTCAATTACTATCAATACAACAAAACTACACCTTGAAATATACTATAGTTTTTGAGCTAGAACGGGCACAAAATTTTGTTCCATATTAACAAACTACTAGACATTTTGACAAAATAATTAATATCTTGTAAAATATAATTTTGACCATACCCTGTATTGTAAAGTAAAAACAATCGATGTTAAAGTATACTTTAAGACATTCAATGTTTTGGGTAAAATTTTCTTTTTAGCTACATATTTTTAAAAAATTCTTACAAATTTTCGAAATAATTTATCTTTTCTAGGTAATGTTAGGTATTCTTTGAAACAATTTAAATTTCATTATTGAAAAAGAGGAAATTTTTCTCTTTTGAAGAATTATTCCATCACATTTATAATTATAGATATTTTCCATTCATTTAAATTTTTTATTAAAAAATTTCAAATCGATACGACAATTAGAAGAAGGATAAAATGGACTTTCTAGATTTGCTTACATCCAACTTAGTTACATACAAGTGAAGCTAATATGAGGGCGGTGAGGTCGTCAGTGTGTTGGTTTTTAGACTGGACTGTACATGGAGTCTATATAAGCATGACCGACACGTGATTGGCTCAGTTAACCTATAATCAGAGTGGGTGCTCATACTTGAGAACGATCGCAGAATAAGCCGATCGAAACGTCGTTGTTATATTGTATTATTTGTTTGTGTTCAATAAATAATTATAAGTAATTATGTGGGATTTAAATAAAAATTCAAATTTTAATCAAATTAATCACAAAAATAAAAGCTTCAACAGCTTCATTACTAATAATATAAATCGTTTAAAAAAAGTCGTTGCAGTTGGGATTCGGACAGCATAGGTACTCGTAAACTCTCAGTTAACTACATTAGTAAGAAAAATGAATACAATCAAATAACCATCTGTTTTAATAAAATAATAATAACGATGGAAAATAAGTCCTGATATATTCTACGAGAACTGAAATATGAGCGTAGATAATAAAACAAAAAATTACTTTTCTCTTCCCACCTATAATTATACTTTTTACTACACTTTGTTTTATAATATATTTTTAATACTTTATTGTCTCTGACAGTTTTAATTTTTCTAAATGATAGTTTATTATAACATTAATGATCTTTTGTTTTATAAATTCTCAAATTTGATTTTATCTTAAAATTTTTCTAAAATTTACTAGGTTCAATTAGCGTTTGGAAATATATTAGCATAATATTTATGGAAATGAAGATGATACTCACGGAAATGTAGAATGATGATGTGTGTGTTTACCTTCTTTAAACGAACAAGTTTTCTCTCTCTCCTTTGCCAAAACCAAATAGTTTTTAAAACTTTGGTTTATTATTTCAAACTAATAGTAAATTAGTCACGGGATTAAAAAAAATTTATCTTGTTATCTTGTTGAATCATCGTTAAAGTATATGAATGATTAAAGATAATTTATAAACAGGGACACCTGATATCCCCATATCATGTTAGGCATCGGATTTTTTAACCTCACAGGTCTGAAAATAAAGGTGGAAGTGGATGAGGAATACATTTCAAGTTTATAATGCATGAGCGATTGGAATTTCATTTTGACAAATTCTAACCAGATAGGAAGGTACTAATCATATCAGTGGATCAATTTCAGATTTCATATTTATCCTTTTGGGGTCGGAAATTATTTTATTTTATTTTTATATTTTATTTAGGCATGTAGGAAAGTGATCTTTTAAATACTTAATCGTTTTTGTATTTTCTAGGCAAAAAACACAAAGTGGGGAGTCGGGTTGGCCGAGCGGATAGAGTACAAGCCTGCTAATCAAGTGGTCCCGGGTTCGAATCTGATCCCTAGATAGAAGACAAAAATTTAAAATAATAGTATCTTAAATTGGCTGATGGCTAGAAAGGCCGAAAAGCCAGAAAAAAACAATAAACAAAATACATTTGTTTTATTACAGTCGGCCCAATGCAGATGGTTGAATTATTAATAATTTCCTAATTTGGAAACACAGATTACCTCCAATTTTTTAGCTCTTTAGCTATTGATTTTGTTCGTCAAGCGGTGACAAAAGCAACTTTATGTCAACAGTTACATTTTAATAACAACGATGAGCATATGTTTTAAATCGTATTTTCCTATTTCTTAATATCTCATTAAATTTTTTAAATACAATTTTATATCTATTTTATAAAACATAGTTTCTTGATCATGTTACCAAAATAAAATCCTTTTAAACGCTTTATATTAGCTTCACTTGTATGTGACAGTTCTAGATGTAATGGAATCTAAAAAGTCAATTTTAGCCTACTTATAATTGTCGTATCAATTTGAAACTTTGGAAGTATATGTAATTTAGGTGATTGTACAATCGAAATAATCGGATCCATTATACAATAATTATTTTCTAATTGTCCATTAAATCCTCTAGCATATGCAATCAAATTTACATTGTTACATTTTAGAAGCCTACCCTACAGGGACTTTTTAGACGGTTATTATGAAAAGTATTTTCTCATGATATGCATGTAAAGAAATCTGTGGTTATGTGTCTGTTCAAAATGTTTAGTAGGTATATATCCAAACATGTTTTGAATTTGAAATTATCGATCCTGATCATATTTATTAAATATGTTTATATACCTATATATAATTTTTATAATAAATAAATAATCATTATTATTAATAATTATTATTAATTTTATATATATGATGTATTTATGCTTATGATATATTTGAATATGCCGCCTTAAAAACACTTCCGTTGCTTTTTAGCTGCGTCACTTCTGTCACAATCTAAAGCGTTGAGCTACTGCCAGGCGCGGCTAAAGAAGTTTTACTTCAAAAATAGATCTCAAAAAACACTCATTTTAAGTTAAGATATACAGAAAATAATATAAATTTTAAAATGAGTTATAGAAGCTATTATTTGAAAGCGTGTATACATTTTGGGCTGCTAAAACAATAGACTCGCTCATGTCTTATCTATGACTACTATTTTTTTTATTCTTTTTTTTTTATAAACAGCCTGAAGACATTGGATGTATCAGAAGCAAGCAGGTAGTGTGGTGGAAGAAACCTTCGGCCTCTACAAGAATTAGATGACTGCTCTTTATGTTAAGAACAACGCCCTTGGATCGGAACAACCAATATGAACCAGACGATGTGTTTGGGTGTACGATTCGTGTAAATCTACCTGAGTATGTGCATTTGTGTGGGTAGACCCGGGCCCTGGTGTGATTACCAATGCTAAACAGCAAACGCGAGGGAAGGAAGCACAGCACACGTGCACAGAGAACGAGAGATGCTCGTTAATCGGGAAATAATTAGAAATAGGCTGAAAGATTGGGGAAAAATGAGGAAAATTAGAAACGAGTCATAATTTACAAGTCTATTATTATTATTATTATTATTATATTCGCTAACCATGAATTATATATAATCATAATCATAGCCTATTAACTTTCGTCTACCTGCGAAAAACACCCTACTAATATTTAATTCTTGAGTTCAACTTTTTAATATATATTGTTTTGGGGTTTAATATAAGTGAGAAAAACCAATATAATAATGACCAAAATTTAAACTTAGCAATTATTAATTAAATATATTTCTAGAGGAAAATATTTGGACTTTTGCGAAATTCCTTACTTTTTTTTTTTATGAATACAAAATAAATCAGTACCTTCTAAAGACTAAGGGCCAGTTGTATGTCGGTTGGTAAAGTCTTTGTAAAAGTTGACAAAGGGTAAAACCTTAGAATTCACCTTGTGCTCGGCTGGATGGCCAATCAGATGACACACAGTTCCATCCCGCCGAGCATAACGTGAATTCTAAGGATTTACCCTTTGTCAACTTTTACAAAGACTTTACCAACCGACAAACAACTGGCTCTAAGGTATGCTGCTGACAATAAACCAACCAGACTATATTGTAGGTATATGGTACTTCTTGATGGACAAAATGTCAAAATTGTGCCACAGTATATTGAATAAAAGTTTATTGAGATATTATTAATTACTAACTGACGACCGGGCCTTCGGTTCGGTGTCACCTATCCCCTGGCGGGGAGCGTCTCGTTCCAGACTTTTTAAAAAATGTGGCAATTTTCTTGGGTAAACATTCAAGCGATACCACTGCCATCTATATGTAACTAATTCAAGTTTCCGGCCGCCCTACCTACCAAACACTATTTTATTAATATACAAGATAAATAGACAAATAATTCCTTAGATTTTTTTAGAAATTTTATAAAAAATCCCACTATCCATATTTATTAAAAACCGTTATCTAATAAGTATTAGAGAGATTGATTGTTTTAATAAACTTATTTTTCTTACCAATAAAAAGTAAATAATATAGTTTCCTCAATTTTTGGAAATTAACCCCATTTTTGTACTAGTTCTTTGAATATTAATTCGGATAACACGGAATTTTTCTGGACGCAAACTATCGTGTTATATGGATGATTATTTGTATCTGATTAAAAATATATAGTTTAGAGGATTTTCAGTCGAAATTTTCCAATTGATTAAAGATATCTAATTTTAAAATTAAAACAAGTTATTCTTGATTTGAATTTTTTCAAGTCTGATTAATTAAGTGTTCATTTAATAGAAAAAAAGTAGACAGAGAGAGAGTAATAAGTAAATTTTATTTCTTGATAACATAATTATTATCTTTATCGTATTTATGTATTTAATTTGAATGCTTTAAATTATTTCAGTTAAACAAACCTGTTTTTGTTTTAATTCGTTTTAAATAACTTTTGAGAATTCGTTTATTTTACCTTTCATTTAATATCTACCTAGTTATGTGGGTATAATGAAACCATCAAAATGAGGATTTTCTTAAATATATTCGGAATATTTGTATTAACAACAAGCTGTAAAATCTTTATGTTTATTTTTTAACATTATAATATTGAATTTCGCATTTCCATTATCCCCTCTTCTATCGGTTCGATCTTTAACATGAACATCAATATAGAAGAACTTTCTAAAAAAACAACAAATCTTTGTGACACCATTAGAACGATATCAAAAATTTATTGTCCTAATTGTCAAAAATATTATCTTCTTTTCAAGAATTTTGTTAAGCCATCTACATACAATAAATACTTACTACACAATAATTAATTATTTTACTTTGACATTTTTTTAAGATACAATAGAACATAAATATAATACTTTCTAAGAATAGGTTTTATGCCAAGCTTAGCGATTATTTTCGAAATAAAAGACAATTTGATTTGAAAAAGGTATTTTTACTTTAAATTGGAACTTTTGGAGAGTTGGAATTTTAAATTAATCTTAAAATTCTCATTTTTTGATGAAGAAATGTTTAAAACGTTTCAACCAGGCCTTTCCATGCCTGATTTGTGTTTACTGCTGTAATTTTTACTACTCATATGAGGCAAACTGCTGTCTAGATTCCAATATTGATACTTCTTATCTAGACCCGAGGGGTGAACCGCGACCTAATTTGCTGTACACCTACTTCCACTTGTACTTTCAAATATTTCCAAGTACTTTCAAATGTTTCCAAGTACTTCCAAATATTTCCAAGTACTTCCAAATATTTCCAAGTACTTCCAAAGAGGTGTACACCTACTTCCAATCGCGGATCACCCCTCGTCTAGACCGATACCCTTGTTGTATCAAGAATAGAAGGTCGTAGAAAGTTCATTTATTTATTTAAATGTGTACGATTCTCTGAGGCATTTTGCCTCATTTGAGTAGTAAAAATTTACAGTAGCACTAAAAATTACAATAAAACCTTTTACAAATTTTCACAGATTAGACCCATGTGTGAGGATCATTAAAAAAACAATAAAAAATAAATTTCAGTTTGATGCCGAAATGTTTATAGGCACTACAAAACTGAGGAATTTAATAAATTATATCGTTCTACTGAAAATGTAGAACTTTAGAAAAAAAATCAAATTTTTATTTGGGATGCTCTTGAACCTTATGGTTGTAGCTGACGTGCTGAAATTTAGCATATAAGTTTATATCAATAATCTGCCACTCTGTACCATGTTTAATTTTTCTATCCCAAATACATAGTTCACTGAAAAAAATGTCCAAATCACTAACATTTGCAAAGACTGTATACCAAATTTTGAATTTATTTATTTATTCTCCTAATTAATTTTTAAATTCTCAATTTAACTATTTTTTCTACCTAATTATTTTTATATTTATACCTATACACAATTGGCAAATTCCTTTTGAATGGCTAATATTTTCTAGTTGTCCCATCCAAAATAAGTATTGATTTTATAGCCAGCTCTTCGATTATACTTTACTACACCCTGTTGCGCATAAATCAAACCCAACTGATGCTAATGAGACGGGTAAAACGATTAATAAACGAGACTGAACAATTAATTAGAATATATTTCCCATCCTAGCATTCAACTCTCTTTCTTGCCTGACGCCATTCCAATTTACAAGGTTAAATTTTACATTGAAAAAAAATTACATTTTTATTTTTTGAATTCTGTTTTAACTTATTCGTGTTTAAACAGATTTCTAAACGTTTGAAATGTGGAGAAAAATTAATTTTAATCATGATTTTTTTTATCAGAATGATCTAAAATATCACCCACAAGTTTGTCTTAATAAACTGCACCTTCAAGTTTCAAACCGTTCACCGACCCATCACTAAAATTTGCAGAATGCTTAGATACACTTAAAAAGCCTTTAATTTTTCTTCCATTTGAAATTTTTAAGAATTTATTCTATTGAATAATAAAAAATTATATCCTTATCACAAATTCGTCATTCCATAGGTTTGTGTATTCAACTTTATAATAAATGATTTATATTTTTATTGAAGTTTAATAAAATAAAAATATGGAATGATAAATTTACTTTTATTCATTTCTTTATTATAATAGATTGTATGTATATCTATTTCGATTTGCTTAAAAAAGATATATTATATGAATAATTTGTAGTGGAATGAAAACTATCAACCAGCGATAGTGTCATATTTATATATACCACTATGTCAGTCTAACTAATGAAAAGAAATATATTATTTATACCTACATGTGATGTTTAATCACTTAAAAAGTATAATCTATGAACGTTTTGCCGGTTGTTACTTCAGGATATGAGCAGCAGGTGAAAGTTCCTTAGTAAATGAAACAGAAGGGTCGCAAACGAATAAAAAAAGATCTACATAATGGGACTATTTAAGAACATTAATTAATTATCAAAAAGAGAAAAGAAATATTTCAAACAAGCACCTGTTCCATTTATCACTTGTCTAGGGATATAAGTATTATGAGATACTTTGCTTAGGAATGTTTGACTTAATGAAATCCGCAATCTTTAATTTTAAAATTATCTTAAGCGGATTATTTCATTTCGAAATATAGTTTGGTGGTATATAGGTAGGGTTGCCAACTCTGTAGATAGAAATTGCTGGAGAAAATTGGCTGAAAATATTTTTTATTCAGCAAAAAATAACTGATAAATAAACTATACAGCGCAGTATCACGCTACATTTAACAGCCTTGGAAAAGAACATTAAATTAAAAATTCTGGGATCCGGGAGACTTTCAAAATTTGGGGGCAGATTCCGGGAGAATTGCGGAATTCCGGAAGGGTTGGCAACACTATATGTAGAGCGATATGTTGCTTATGTTGAAATATAATAAATTATTAGATTAAGAGATGATTTACTTTTAATAATATCAAAATTATGTTGACGGAATAATAGAGAAGAGGGCCTTTACAGAATCCGTGGGAAATTCTCTAATTCGATAAAGAATTCTCAAAGAAAATATTTTTTATTTACTTACCTACTGTATGAAATACAGGTTTGCAGTCTTGGTACAGAACATTAAATTAAAAATTTTGGGATCCGGGAGACTTTCAAAATTTGGGGGCAGATTCCGGAATACCGGAAGGGTTGGAAACCCTATATGTAGAGAGATATTATGTTGCTTATGTTGAAATATAATAAATTATTAGATTAAGAGATGATATACTTTTAATAATATCAAAATTATGTTTACGGAATAATAGAGAAAAGGGCCTTTACAGGATCCGTAGGAAATTCTCTAATTCGATAGAGAATTCTCAAAGAAAATATTTTTTATTTACTTACCTATTTTATGAAATATGGGTCTGCAGTCTTGGCAAAGAACATTAAATTAAAAATTCCGTGAGCCGAGAGATTTTCAAAATTTGGGGGTAGATTCAATAAGAATCCTGGAATTCCCGGAAGGGTTGGCAACCCTATCTATATGTAGGGAATACGATATGTTGCAAATATTTTGAAATATAATAAATTAATAGATTAAGAGATGATAATATACTTTTAATAATATCAAAATTATGTTGAAGGAATAAAAGAGAAAAGGTCCACGAGGAGGGACTTCAAGATAATTCTCTAATTCGATATAGAATTTCTAAAGAAAATATTTTTTTGTGAAATATGGGTCATAGCCTCCTGCAAGTTTCTCCCGCAACTGATTTCCATTGCATTTTCCTTGTTTGCACACGATAAAGATTTACTTTATCATTACCGCATAATTTGTTTTCACATAAATATGTAATAAATAATTGATATAAAAAATAATCGTATAAAAGAATCTACCATAAATAACGGTAAGTCTGCCAATTTTCTATAAAATTTGTTTTAGGTATATTATTTGTGAGAGAGAGAAAGAATAGAAACCTATATTTGAGGAATTTTTTCATAATTTTACATTCAGTGATTTAGAAAGCGCGTTAGGTTCAAAAATTGTGTAAAAATGAATACTTTAACATCTACATTATCATTTTAAAGTGAAATAATTTTAAGAAATAAAAATTATGCTTAATTCTACATAATGAGACTTTTACAGGCATAGCTCACACTCTACGATAAAAAAATAAACTGCAACGGATCGCTGCTAAACTTTATCCAATGTACTATCTTATTCTAGGGTAAAGTACTTTAAAATATAATTTTACAAAAAACTTTATATTACCTTTTTTGTGTTCCTCAAGGTACTTAATTAGAATATTAAATTTGCTCAAAATTGGTTTAGTCATTTTCAAAATATTTAGAAAAAACTAAAAAAGTACTGAAATAAAGTACTAATGTTTGTAGGAGGATATGTACCAATAACTAATCAGCGATTAATTTTGTTAAAATAATGGTAGGTTTTCAATTTCATTTCAATTGGTGCAACGGTGTCGAAAAAATCGTGGACCAAAAAAACGATAACATATATCCGCACGCACTAAATGAAAAAATCGCACTTTTTGGCCTCTCAACGAGACCCCATGTAATTTTTGGCAAAACCGTCACGTGCTGAAATTCAACCTAATTGAATACTACAATTTGTGACTTTAATTGAGACCATGGATTCCGGAGTCTTTACCTGAGGACCCTTTGAAGTCGCGCTGGCCGCGAGACCGATTACAGTACTTTACCCTTGCTTCGCATTGGATAAAGTAAAAATATAATTTTGACCCTCTCCAAAAAATCATCCAAATAGAATTTTTGATTTCGGGGAAAATAAATAAACACAACTTGAAAATTCCAGGTTTGTATCATATTTAGTATACTGACGACATCATTGTACTAACACTAATAGGGTTACATTTTACATTCCCACGGAGCCCCCAAAAACATTCTTTTCGTTCTATTCAGACCCATTTTTGTTTAAAAATAATTCAAAGGACTGTCTTGTCTGATGAAATTCACACGTCTTTTAATTTAAATCACTATTTTGTTGGTCATCCAAAACACGTCCACATTGTCCATGACATACATCTTTTAGACGTTTAAAAGAAATACGTATGGGGCATTTATTGTGTGAAACACCTAGAATCTTAATTATATTTTGGCGGTAATTTATTCTGTAACATAAAATTTATCCGAATACATTAAATTCTTTAATAATACTTTTTTAAGATTTATGTAGAACTTCTGTATAAATTGTAAGTGAATAGGTTTTTGGGGTTTTTTTTTTTTAAGGATCGAGACCCGAACATTATTTAATAGCAGGTATCTTATATATAAATTGCTCCTTTTAACCAAACTATTTATGAAAAGCTCCAAAAGGGATGATTGACTCTTTTCCACACGCCCTTAAAAAATTATAATAATACACTTCATTATCTCGGAGTGATTTTTGATATTAGGGTGCCCCAAATGTCCATCAAATGTCACGAAAAAAATAGAACAAACAATAAAATGAAACCAAGCCTCTCCGCTTTTTTCTCACTATAAGGATGGAAGTTTTTTTATTGAATTTATTGGTAAGGGGCAAGCGGAATGTTTTTTTTTTATTAAAGGACAACCGGCACGGTATTTGCACACCTTTGTGAGGATATATTTATATATCTTTGACAAAAATGTAGTCATAATAAGTGAATTGATATCTCCTTTATGATGTCTCTGTCACACATTTCGTCGTCTATTTCTTAAATCATAAAATAAATAATAAAAATACCCAACCGTTCTTGCAATAAGTTGGAGGTCAAGCATATTGATTGAATCATTGCATTATTCATTTTTCAATAAATATTATAATAGAATTTTGGAATTAAATAAAATATAAAAAATCTGATTATTATAAATTTAATAATTATATAAAAAACAGAACATAGAATTTTACAAATAAAAATAAAACACTTTGCCTATGCTTTCGCTATGGATACAAAAATAAAGACTTAAAAAGTAAAATTTTATTTTCATATTTTTTTTTTTTTTTTTTTTTTTTTTTGAAAACAGAAAAGTTTTAATTTTATTTCCCTAGAATCGAATTTGGGGCCGGGTTAGTCGAGGGGTTAGCGTACCAGCTCGTTGACCACCGTGTTCGAATCCGACTAAAAATCTGATACCTACCTAGAAGACATAGTTTAATAATATATAGTATCGTAAATTGGGTGATGGCTAGAATGGTCGAAAAGCCAAAAAAAAAGAATAAAATTTCATAATATTTTTTATGAGTCTCCAAATACTAGCAATACCATAATTTATATTAGGAACGTAGCATGAAATTTATTTTTTGAGAAGAAAATAAAAATAAAATTTTTTATAAATGTAATGATGATATTTATTAGTATAAAAATATTTGAAAACAAGATGTATTTAAATAAAATTTTAAAATACATTTTAGACTAAATATTTGTGGATTTACATTTATATTTATGCCAAAAACAAATTCATTTAAATTTATGATATGGATGATTTCAGGACCCAACTGGCTACGTCCCTGACATATTAGTATATTATAAGCCCTTTAAGATTATATCCCTAGCAATTCTATTATTTAATAGAGTATTTATAATCATGTAATTTGAATTAAGCCTTACCAATAATTTCCAGGGAAAGAGAAAAACAAAAAATATTGATTCTTAATAAATAAAAAAAAAATTCGAATCTAAAATTCGCCAATCTTAACGATGTGTTATTTTAAATTTAAATATTTCATGAGAAAGAAGATTCTATGTTTGAGAGGTGATTGGCACGATAGGGGATCTTTTTTTCAGCAGACGCATGGACAGTTTTTGTTCGATAGGGTTTCTTTTTTTCATCATACAGACAATTTTTTATACATAATCAACCTTAAAAATAATAATATACAAATTCTGTATTATAATGAAAGATGAAAATGATGCTTTGGGATTTAACTACTTTAGTCTTATTAAAAATATATTAACAAAATACGCCCATTATGCATTCTTCTCGACTGCTCATTACTTCACCCTTCTGGATAATTTTTTATAATTAAACGATGCCTGATTAAGTATAATTTTATCTTCCCGGATGATTAAAAAGAATACCATAAAATTTTATCTTATCACTTTTTTAATTGAAATAAATCATAATCGATGAAATTAATGAAGTATCTTTTCCCAGAGCGAGATCTATCTTATTATTAATTGCTCCGAGGATGTTCGTTCATTTCCAAGTCCCCTTAATCAGCATCATGAATCATTAGCCTGAATGATCCAATATCTTAACTATTCAATTCCGCTTTGGTACAAATTATCAAGCGAAGAGAGAGATAATTACCTATTAGCTGAAATATTTAAATATTCAAATATTTTTTTAACGACAGTAGAGGTTTATCTTGTTTAAGTGAGCTATCTATTTAGAAGCCAATTAAAATGTGACTTTCCAATTGTAGGGGAGTGGTGAGCACTGTTTTAATTTCCATTCTCTGATATACATGTTGTTTATGAGTGGCTCATCACGCAAACCGCCTGCATGTGCACCCCTTGGGCGAAATCCACCCCTCGGCGATCCATCCCTCTTCAGGGTAATCACTCAACAAGTCCCGTCATTTGTGCCAGAGCAAGATAACACCATCATGCAATAATTAGCCTTACTTACTGGCTAGGTAATTTATTAAGGCAAAGGGGACTGGGCTTTGCTGGCGTGTTGGAGATCCCTATGCCAGACAACTTGTATTTACATCATTTAATTACTGGCTTCGCTTTGATTCTTTGAACGCAATTGGCAGCCAGAGAAAGTGAATACGCATGCGATTATACCAACTCTCGTCTGTTTCTCTGCTGGAATCTCGTAATTAGCTTTTTTTAGCGACTCCATTCAAATTAGAAGAGAAGAGGGAGAATTAAGATAGATTAGTATAATTACAAAAATCTTATTCGAAATAATATAATTTACCTAAAAGTATATTAAAAAAAATGTTTTTAATCATCAGCGTCTGCTGGAATTCTTCTGAGGGGGGCAAAACTTGAAACCAATCAATAATTACTTAAATAAATTATTTGATTTTTTTTTCATAGTATACGTCATTGCAAAAACACGTTAACAAATGAGAGGAACCCGCTTGTATCCTAGCTCATTTATCCCTGACTCTTCTTTTATTTAAAATTTCGTTTCAAAATTAAATCAGGACCCTATTAAGACCCGGACTCAGTGGAGAGCGTGCAGCGGGGCGGAGGCGGAGCGTACCAAACAAACAAACAAACGTTGTATTAAAGTGTCCTCAGTGAACTCTGGAGGTTCTACTGAAGCCATACAAAGCATACAAACGCTCACAACATACTGCTCACTCAATATTTGCCAGAGTAGTCTAGCTCGTAATATAAATGAAAAACAAACTTGAAAAGAAACAAAAATATATGATCACCAAACCTCAGCTCGGGGAGGTGAGGAAGTTTAAATAAATTATATGTTACTAACTTGGAATTCACAAGTAATATGTATGAAAATTAATGAAAATATAAAAAATTTAAAAATATAAAAATTCTAGGTAGATAAAAGTTATATTTTTGTTAAAACTACCGAGAATTTTTTATATTTTAAATTTTTTTAAATTTTCATTACTTTATTAAAATATGTTTTACCAAGAACCTACACCAAAATTAATACGTATTCATATTCTTTGAAACTAAAAATCGTATTAAATTTTTAAATGGATGATTATTTTAGAGAGGGTCGAATTTTGTGTTGATTTGAAGATCATGAGGCCAAATTTTTTTTTAATTTAATTCATTTTATAATGACAGTGGGGGAAAACCCCAAAGTAGCCATTTACAAACAGGTGATTTTCGTTCGGTGTTCATAAATGACTTAATTTAAAATTACGAAATTTTCCACAAATTATCTCATTCTTCCGTTCCGAAATTTCTGCCCCAATTTGTAGAATCCTCAGATTCTTACACCGCTCATAGAGTGTTTGAATAATTGGAAGAAAACATGACATTTATCTTAATTAAGTTATATTTATGCTATACATAATACTAGAAAGCCAAACAGATATATACTCAAAAACAAAACCTACATCTTTTGTATTCTAAACCATTTTTAGCGGTGAATATAAAAGGAAAATCTCACTAGTATAATACCTACATAGGTGTAAATTACTTAGATAACTTCGTTGTTATTCATTGTACTTTTGATCAGTAATCGAAGTAAAACATAGAAAAAATTATTAATGATATTATTCATTAGTCCTGGTAAACACTCAATTAGCATAGTTCAATTTGTTTATAAAATCTCGCTTTGTAGGTATGCAAATGAAGCCGAGTAAAAAGCAAAAGAGAGAAAAAAAAATATTAATATTACCTCGTTTCTTTATATTGAAACACATTTTATTTTATTATTATTATATGAGTGTATTTTTCAAATAAAACTGAAAAGGTTCTTATTGAGAATTCAAACTCTTGACACCTCATACAAGTACTAAACAGCAATTTCAAATCCGGCTTTGTAATGAAAAATATTTTATTGTCATTAATAATTAATTATTGATATTTATGATTTTTTTACTAGGAGTTTTATCACCGAGCCAATGAAAGAAAAGATCTGAGCATTAAAAATACCTATATAAACTTAAGAGTATAATGGATTTTTTATCATGTAATAATGTAAATTAATATTCAAATATGGATTTTTATGAGGGTAATATGTCAATTTTCAATAGAATAGTTTTTCTTCTTGCAAAATATATTTTTTTTAAAGTATAATCAATTTGTTTTTGTCAGACTAGATATTGAATTGCAGGAAACAGTTATTACTTTTCCCATCACTTTATTCGGCAGTTTTTATGATTTATAATTGCGAAAGGTTTTAGCTTAAAAGATGAAACTTGGCACACTAGTTACAAACTTTCAAGAGCTTCTCATTTTATATATTTTTTTTTTAATTTTTCAACCGGAAATTCTAGAGCTAGAAAGCCCAAAATATAATCCATTTTATTTTATGAATATACAAAAATTTCAGCATCAGAATGAACTTCCTACGACATTTTTCTGTTCTTGAGTAATCGTGAGTATCAGAATCCTGATAAATAAATAATAATATTATCTTATAGTCGAAATTATGTAGTTTTATAAACCTACTGACGTTCATAAATTCAAAATTAAAACAGAAATTGATCGTATTGTATGTTTATTATTTGGGCATTAAAGTCTCCAGTCAACTTACAAAGACATCTAATCCGTCCGTTGTGAAGTTATGAATAGATGAAAATACAAAGAGAGGTGTTATCGTAGCAATCAATTTTGAATTTTAAATATTTTCAAGGATTTATCTTTAAGGTATATGATTTCTTTATTGGCTTATCCCAAATTTCGGTTTATATTCTCGAAAATATCATTTAAGAAACTTCGATTGTACATTATTATTTTTATTATTTATTACTAATTTCACACAATTTACGCAATGATCCAACTTGGGAGATTATTTAATAAAGTTGCTTTGAATGTTTATCTATCATCTATCCACTCCCAATTTATCACAATTATGTACATTAGTGTGTTAATTACTTTAATAAATACACGTTAATACAATTATTTTCTCATTTTCATTATAATCATTAATCATATTCCTTCGTACGAAACGCAAATTTGATAAATTGTTTTTCTAAACTCTTTTATTCATCTATACTTTTTCTTTTTTATTTTATTAGTATTATTATTTTTTTATATAATAGAGGCAAATTTGAGCCGACTTAGTTCATTTATCCAATTGGATGGGGCTATATCCGGTGCCGGATATGGCTAATTGATTTCAGAAACGTGTGAAAGGTGTTTCAGAACGCATTTAACGTTGTGACGTCTGTCTAATCTACCGGTGAACCTTGATAAAACTGAAAAAACAATACTATATTAAGTCTAGAATAATAGCATACGTAATTATTTTAATGCAAGTTAAATGGGTGTAGCAGGGAGATTAATAAATTAATTATTGGATTTACTCTAGGTCAAGTAGTTATTTATTTAATTTTAGTAAAAATTATATTTTGTGAATATACAATATATGAATATGATATAAATATGTTTTTTGTATCATACTGAAAAATTTTCAGGGATGAATTAAAATGTCTAGGAAAATTTAATACGAATTCTATATTGTGATTTGATTTAAAAAATGTTGTTAATAATAATAACATTAATATTAATAATATTTTTATTGCTCTATCATATATATAGGCTGAAATTGAGTTTATGGAACGTGAAAATTACATTTAAATTATAGAAAAATTACATTTCTGAGTATACTAGATTCAAGTATCATGATCACCAAAAGTGTGTGAAAAATTTCAGCTCAATCGGTTGGGTGGAACTGGTTTAAACTGTCCATAAACTCAATTTCAGCCTATACACTCTGAAAAAAAAAAAAACACTCAATGAAAATAAAATTTTATTTTCTAGTAGTTTATGTCTAAGCGTCTAAAGTAAAAGTATTATCTATATTACATAAAATACCTACAGTAAATTAGAATTCAGTTCACAATCTGAATATTTAATCAAACTTGACGCAAATTGAAAGATTCCTTTCTATAATTTTCATTCTTTTTCTTTTATAATTTTTATTATTTTTTTAAATATTATTTTTTATTCATTCTATGATCCATTTAGTACTTTTTATTACTTATCTTTTATTTGCAATTAGATAAATAATTATATTATTATGTCCAGAATCACTTCTGACATATTTTATACATTTTATTTATTGATAACTTTTTCTATCCTTGTCTTTGAAATTTTTTCTCTTACCACTCTAATGAACTTTGACAATCATAAAAAACTGTTTCAAGTTAATTAAACATATCTTTCAAATTTTTTAATCTCTATTATTTTGACAACTAATAAATTAATTTGCGAAAATTATCCTATTTTAAATTTTTTTAATTGGTCTATTGATTATAGTAAAAATATTTATTAAATGTATAATTAGTTTAACATATGATTATAATATAGAGGCTGAAAACAGAGAGAAAAAATCTAATAGCTCTAATAGATATTATATTAAAAAAAAATATTATTAGTATCGATAAATGAATAATAATGAATGATCTCCTTGAACTTTATATATTATAAATAATTTTCTCATTTTTTTTTGCTCTCTTGTTCCATGTCAACGGGTTAAATGGGATCTTATTAAAGACTAATATTTCATAAAATAGAGCGATAATCCTTAGTTGACATATTCAAATGTAGTAACTGAATGTTCCACAACACAAAAAATCGTCTTGTTTGTAAAATTTACATTTTTTTAAGTTGTACGGGTTTATTTGCAGGTGTCTTTCAGTTAATGTTCGAACTTTAACTGAAAGAGAGAAAATAAAACACCTGCAAATAAACCCGTACAACTTTGGTGCTAAGTCAATCTTTTCTTGATCCTGTATTTTTTGTTTGTATTCTTTAAATAAAAACTCTTTTTATCATTTGATCAATTCATAAAGAGAAATCAATAATTTGATCAATTCTTATACTTTAAAAAATAATTGATATTAATTTGATGGCGTATTTCTGAATATTCTAAATTAATTAGAAAATTACTTTTAATAGATTATCGAAAGAGAACTTTTGACTAAAACCATCTAGAACAGTGTTTCCCAACCTTTATTGTGCCATAGGGCTTAGCACGAGACGAGACGAGACGAGATTTGAGAAAATATCGTCTCGGTCTCGGTCTCGTCTCGTCAGGGCTAGTCCCGTTTGGTCTCGTTTGGTCTCTTTTGGTCTCACCAAGTATCGTTGCATTCTTATTTTTTTATAGTATACGAGCTTTTCGTGCGTGCCTTAAGGCACGCCCTCGAAGCTCGGCCCTCCGGGCTGGTACCCTGGCGGGCAGCGTCTCAGTCCAAAAATTTTATTCCTCTTAAAAAACAACACTCCAAATGTATACCCGTAAACTACCGAAAATACATCGTCTCTTAAAAGTTTCGCCTCTTTAATTTTTGAGTGGCGAGGGGGGGGGGGAGGAATAATTATCAATATATTTAATGTTTCTTAATTTAAAATGAATTTGAGTCTTTCATTTCAAAATTCGAGTCCAAATTACAATTATATTTCAAATTTGCCTAGTTAATTAATATATATTTAATGTTTCTTAATATAAAATCTATTGATGTTTTTTCATTTTCATTCGAGTTCAAATGAATATAATATTATCTCGACACAAAGTCTAAATCAAAAATATATAGTTTTAGTAACAGAAATCAAGATGTAATTTTTTTTGTTGCATTGGTGTAATGACTAGAGCTGATGCCCTTAGTTCAAGAGTTCGTCGGTTCGATTCTAGGCAAGAGGGTAATTTTTTTAAAGAAAATTCTCTCAGCGT
Organism: Forficula auricularia; assembly: GCA_024734495.1. Taxonomy (NCBI): domain Eukaryota; kingdom Metazoa; phylum Arthropoda; class Insecta; order Dermaptera; family Forficulidae; genus Forficula; species Forficula auricularia. The sequence continues at coordinate 30,104,428 of JALMQS010000225.1, read as the reverse complement.
TGTTACAAATTAATCTAGGCTTTTATATATAGTATTATATATAGTATATATATAGTAGTAAAAATATAAAAAATTAAATAACTCAAATTAAATTTTTCCCTTACGCAGAAATATTTCACACGATATTTATTTAAATTATAGGTATTTTAATTTATTCAATACAATATTCTATTTAACGGCAGAAAAAATAGTCTCGTTTTCGTTTAGGCGGTATCGTCTCGTGCGAAGCCCTAGCCATGTCCCACCTTTCTAAAACTCTCACCCCCCCCTCCCCCTATATTACCTACATATATATAATTTTTATATTCTAAAATAAAAAATCATTTATTTAATATTATTACAAAAACAAAATTTTGTTTGTTAATATTAAGTATTGTTCTTCATACTTTTAAGTGTATTTTATATAATGCCGAAGCTACTTACTATCAAGTTTTGTAAAAATTTATTTTTTCAATTATGGGTAATTAATTTTGTAGATTTTTATATTAATTTATATTTTATTGACGAGCTCATTTTTTAATTGCCCCCTCTTAAAAATCAAATTTCCCCCTATGGGGCGTGGGCCCCATGTTGGAAAACACTGATCTAGATTGTACATTGTCAATGAGAAAATCTCATCAGGATTTGATTTATTTCTGGAGGGGTTTTCAAGTGCTGTCTGACAAGACATCTCGAACACAACACTTGAAAACGTCGTATATTATGATGAGATTTCCTCATTAAAAATATGCGACCTAGATGGTTTTTGCCTAAACTTCTTTTTTGATAAACAATAAGCACCAAATCTGATTATTTTAATATATATTTTATGTATAATTCATTTGATTCATTTAGGCTATAAAATCATATTTTTCTATCTAAAAGGTTTGAATTTTGAGTGATATTGGTACTACCAAGATTTAAATAGAACAAATTTTATTATCAGAGAAAAATATAATAGTAGGTAATAGTGAATTTTCATTTAATTTAATTTTTTAATTAATTAAGTAAAAATTATAAAATTTAGAAAGAAGATAACAATTTAATATAATAATAATTCTTTGAATTACAAAAATTGAAGAATTATAGCACGACTTTTACTTAAAATTATACAGAAAATGACGCTCAAAAAAGCGTAGAATAACAAACAATGAAAAAACAAAACACTTTATTGAAAACGTATGATTTATAGTATAGGCCCTTTTAATTAGTTTCTTTAACTCTCGTAACAAAGTACTAAAGTTTGTGTTGTTTGTTCCAGGTCCGGACATTCCCGGATTCCTTCTGCAACCCTTCCGGAAGCCCAAACGAATTCGGACCGCCTTCAGTCCGAGCCAATTGCTTAAATTAGAGCACGCTTTTGAGAAGAACCATTACGTGGTGGGCGCGGAACGTAAACAACTTGCCCAGAGTCTTAGTCTCACCGAAACACAGGTAAATTTATTCCCAAGTCCTTTCGATATCGCCATTTTGTTAAATCACTAATGGAAATGTCTAGTAATTGGCTAGAAACAGAGTTGACTTGATTTCTAGTCCCCATTAAGTACTTAATTAGTATTCTGAGTCTGACAGGTAGCCATTTTTATTTACTTTAGCTTGACAAAAATATTTCTCATTATAAATGTATCTGTCTTCATTCAAGTGCCATGTCAGGTCCCTTAATGTTTGCGATTAAAAATGTATACCTATATATAAAAGAAGCATTAGCATGTTGAAAGTATTCGAATCCATTAGATCTCAGTAATTAAGCAACATGAACGCAGTACTTGGAAATGTGACATCCTAGGTATATAATTTTCATATTTACACCATTCCAAATCTCCAGACGTGTTGCCTTTCACACTTTAACAGATTAGGATTTTTCTATGGGATACTGGAATTGTATTTTTGACTTTGATTTTCATTTTTCATTTCACTTTAATTCTTCTCTCTTACTAATATTATATAATCTCTATGATTTAGAAAACGAGACCGATTACAATACTTTACCCATACATCGTATAGAATAAAGTAAAAACAGGGTTAGATAGTGGCTATATAAACATAACCTCTATTTTCATAATTTACAGCTCGATCTAGAATTATAATTTTTTTTTTGGTTTTTCGGCCCTTCTAGCCATCAGCCAATTTACTATATTATTATCAAAATTATGACTTCTATGTAGGGATCAGATTTTTAGCCCGTTGCCTCCAATCGGATTCGAACCAGGGTCTTGTACGCTAACCGCTGGTCTAACCCGACTCCCAAAATTATAAATTATCAGCTATACCAAAGAGCATCAGATAGAAGGCTTCCATAAGAGACTGTTAAAAAAGAGTATGCGAGTTTTAGCGCCTCTAGTGATCATGACCGATCTTGAAAAGATTTATGGAGTATAAATATTTTCAAATTGTACAAAATTATCGATAATCAATAATCAACAATATATTTTGAGAGATAATACTTTATTTAAAATATAATTTACTTACATTAAATCATTCTTTAGCCATAAAAAAAGAATGACTAATTTTGATTACCCGGTCACGATCACCAGATGGCGTTTTTGTCGATACGAAGTCTTCCTCTTTATATCATCTTTTTTGAGCTATACTATGAGCTGATGGATAAATAATAAATAAATGCAGATTAAGTGTACTATAGAAAATCTACTTATACTATAAAAAATCTATGATATTAAAATATCCATGGCTTATTAGGTTGTTACTTCTCTGAAGAAGAAGAAACATAACCTCACTTTTCATGGTTTATAGCTACTGGTGACTAAATAATAAAAAGTGCAGACGGATTGTAGTTAGAAGTAGAAAATAGATCAGACTAGTAAATATAACCAAGACTACTTGTACGGGTAATCATTTCTTGTATAAATTATTTTTTTAACTAGTATCATTTTGTAGTTTCTTATTTTCTTTGTTATTAAGCCGTCCCATTCTCAATCATTTTACATTTTCCCTCTGAAATTAAGTTGAGAAACCTAAAGAAGGTTACTGGAAGTTGCAACTATAGTTTCTATAGAAACGCAATTGTCCTTAACTATATAAACAAGTATTATGTACTGATGGGCAATATATTTCTGATAATTTGTTAAATTACTTACCACCATCATTCAAAAATAATACTAGCGGAAATTGTTATCTAAAGAGGAGAAAATTACTTACCTATACCTATCCCTGAATAATTATATAATTTAAGTAGTTTTATCTCAAACAATTAAAACGTGAATTTCATGAATATCTCGCGATATCGTGACTAAATTACATCGATTTATTGACGAAGCTTGTTTTAAATGAAACTCCCATTAGAGGTAGGAAAGTTTCAAATGTTTATTTATCAGCAACAATAAAAAACAATTTTTTGTTTTAATTACTTGTGATATCAAAAGTCTTAAGAAGCAAAAAAACAATTTAATTTTATTACTCAACGAAATGAAATTTTTGATACTGGCTATATTTGTAATATTTTTTTTATTATCAATTACATAATAAGTTAAGTATCAATTAAAATGTTTATTTTTTATTTGAATAAAAGCGATAGATTAAGATATAAAGCCAACAAAAGAGCTGGCGTTAAATGAACACGGTTTGTGAATCAGAGACAAAAACGTTCGGACACGTCGAGGGCGGAAAGAAAAATAGTTCCCCCGATTTCTTTCTTGCCAACGCGGAACAAAAGAGTTGGAAAAAGATCTATAAAAGAGAGAGAATTGAGTCGGTTGGAGGAAAGTTTTTTTCTCTACCGCGACATTATTATTATTTTTTTTCATTCGTATAGAGCTTTTTAAAGGCGGCTCGCTTTTTTTTCGCCAAACATATGACAGGGAGGGAGTAAATACGCATAAACAGCGCATAGCGGACAAGAAAAGACGCTCGAGAGAATTTCACAAACCATTAAACAAGTGAATGATGACTTTTGGGCCCTCCCGGCACTTACTTCCGTTTTCCGTTGGCTATGCTTCTCGGCTCATCTTTGGTCCAATCCAGAGGATTCAATACCAACCCTCTTCTTTCGGAAGAGAGGCAGACTTAGAAAATGGCTAAAATAAAAATAGACCCATACCGGAATCAATTCAATGGATGATTCATTCTATTTATTTTCATTGGATTTCAAATATTAAATAAATAGTCATTATAGGGAAAAACAAAGAGGCTGTCCTCTGCTTGATGCACATAAACAAACACATATATCTATCTAACTATCTATATATATAAAATGGAAAAGTGTGTATATATGTTTGTATGACCCAAACGATCTGATTGGCCAGTGCATAGCCAATGGCAAAACGTTAAATTATTAGAACGATTCTGATTGGTCAGATATCGATTGTGCTTAGCCAATGCGTTAAATAAATATTAAAAAAAAAAAAAATTGTTTTTCTCGAGACGCTGTCCGCCAGGGCAACCCGCGCGGAGGGCCTAGGTGCAGAAGGTATGCCGAAGGGGCGCCTGGACCAGCTAGTAATGTATTTATTATTATTTATTTGTTTCAAGCTGAGAAAGAAGGAAAAAATTTTCAATATCCAAACGATACTGACCCCATGAAAAATAATATTTATAATAAATAAAGTAAACCCTTTCCAATAAAAAAAGAATCAGAAAAATCGGTCCACGTGGCAAAAAGTTATCGCCGATCATAAATAAAATAAATAAATAAATAGTTAGGTATCCTGACTATCTTGGAGCTATACTGATCCAAACGCAGAAAGAATCAATAAAATCGGTTCATAAACAAAGAAGTTATGCGCGAACATACATAACAAAAAAGATCCAGTACCAATGAAATTTATATGGTACCAATCGGGAACTATACTGAACCCAATGCAAAAAAATGATCAAAATTGGTTCACAATTGGCCAAGAAATCAGGTAACATAGACACAAAAAAAAAATCAGTCGAATTGATAACCTCCTCCTTTTTTGAAGTCGGTTAAAAAGACTGATGATAAGGGTCCTTCGAAACTATAGTCTCAAACAAATAAATAATATATATACATTATATATATGTGTGTATGTTTATTTACATCAAGCAGAGGACAACCTCTTTGTTTCTCTCTATGAATCAACAACTCGGCTACTCTCGGCAAAATAAAAACTTTTCAATTAAGGTTGCTCGGACATTAAGGCAATGTTGGATTAAAAATCTGAATTTTTAATGTTATTAATCGATAACAAATACGTATAAAATAATTTTTTGAAAAAGATCTGACCAAGGGTTTTCGTGTAATTGGTTATTAAAAAGCGGACTTTTAACACGTAGTGAATTAGGGAATGTTGACTTTCAGCATTTACATATTTCGATTAATCTAGCCAAATCGTATGATGAGAAAAAAACAAAATACTTTTATTTATATAGATAAATTATCGTAGGTAACGTTACAAAAAAAAAAACTTTTTGACCCAGGTTTTTGTAAATATTCAAATCTAAATGATCGAAAATATCAGTCCGCTTCACTTAAAAATAAATAAATCACGTGACTCGAATCAAAAGACATTTATTTATTATATTTATTAATTAAATTATTTCATATTTCCGATTAAAAATTATGTTAGCTAACATCTAAATTAAAATCATTAATCTATGTGTTAAAATTTTTAATTTTACTCGAAAAAAAAATTAGATTTTATTTTGACTTTCGGGGTAGTGTCGGAGCACCTTAAATAGTCATTATCACCAGAAATGAGTTACAGAATCTTATTTATTGTTGAATTGGTAACCATGCTTTGTTAATTTATTTATTTAGAGAGAGAGATAGAAACGATGTAGTTATCGAACAAAAGTAGGACAAAAGCTTAATTGAATTCATTTTCCAAAGATGATTTATCTTATCTGTATTTATGATATTATTTATTAGCTCTTTGAAAAAATAACATTCATATTTCTTTTTTGATTTCATCAAAAGAAATCACCTGAAGTCAGCCACCCATCCTTCTTCTCGTTTTTATCTACGCTACATTCATTTCAATCGGATATTTTCATAAATCATGCAGGTTACATTTTTTTGTTCCACCCAGATAAAAATAGTTTTTGTTTCATTTTTAAACTAATTTAATAACATAAAAAATGTAAATGTTAATTTTTTTCTCATGTTCGAAAAATGATAGTTTATCCGGTTAAAAAATTAAATATAATTAATATTTTATCAGAAAACAAACTTGTTAATTTTCCTACATAGGTTTTGTTTGTTTAATCATAATTTCACATATTTACAGCAGGAAATATTAATATTCATAAATTAATACTTTTAATAACATTTCAAATTTTAATTTATACATAAAAATTAATATGAAAATTGGCATATTAGGAGCGGTTTGTTAAATTTCCTTCCTGTAATGAGGTTCGTTCGAATACAAATAACCCGCATAATAGACACTGTACGCGTTCAATTTATAAATAAACTCTTGAATAAAAACTAATGTTATTAAATTCTTGTTATTCACAACAGCCTTGCCATGTTGAAAGCACCCTAATCTATTAATTCTAGAAAGTTAAGTAGTAGTTTTTCGATGTCTTATTAACAATTAATGTATTTATTTGTGATGAATAGATCTATTTAAAAATAAACTTCAGAATCTTTCTCATGATAGCAACCCAATTATTATGTTGCTAATTTAACTATCTATTATTAAATTCAATTTTTTTTCCTTAAATTAATTGAAACTTATACTATAAGGAAAATATATTTTTCTTATATAATAGATAATTAACAGGACAAAATATCTTATTACTCTATTAATAAACAACATAGAAATTTATTTTGTTATTTCTAACGTCGCTTTATCAGTTTAAATTATTACCCCTAATTAAACGAATTTCATTACTCACATTTATCAACCTGAAGATAACGAGACCTTTTAGTTATACAACATAATTTATTTATATATAATAATTTTATTTTTTTTAATGATAAAAGTTTCGCAGGAAATTGGAAAATTTTCATTTCATTTGAAATTCTAGATGAGATTATAAAAAAATGAATTAAATGAAAAATAAAGTACTAATGAAAAAAACAGGTCAAACAAAGGCTGTTGGCTGTTTTGCAATGTGATTTATTTCCTTCTTCATTTACGCCATTACTTGATGTAATGATCGCAATAAAAATGTCTCTCCGTTTCAGTTCATAGCTCGCGCGCTGTTTTTTTACTTTTTTTACTCCGCCACGTTGAGCTAGAAGAACTACAAAAGGCTTGTAATGACAATATCTCAATACGAGCAATCCGATTGGTTCATAACGGACCAATCAGGAGGGTCCGCGGAGGGTCGAGGAACCCTCCGACGCCTCCGATAGGCCTCGGGGACATATGATAGCAGCCTTCACGCCCTTGTGCAAATATTATTTTTCCATTCGAGCTACTATTTGAAAAAGACTCAGAGGGATTCTGATCCGTTCAAATAAATTCAATTAAATTCCTAACATTCAATTTGATCACCCTTCTCTTTTATATTTTTCACTCATTTATACTTGTATCCTTTCTTTCGATCAATAGTGAAATTAGCTATTATGAAGAATTGAATTGGTATCTAATTAGAAACGAACAGAAATCAAAGCATATTCTTTGAAATAGGTTAAAAAATACCTATATGGAAATTTTAACGAATGGAAGTTTGTAAAACTATTAAAATAATAATAATATAATATTTATATTTTTCGCTCATTATACTTGTATCCTTTCTTTCAATCAATAGTGAAATTAGCTATTATGAAGAATTGAATTGGATTATGATTGGTGTCTAATTAGAAACGGACAAAAATCAAAGCATATTCTTTGAAATAGGTTAAAAAATACCTATATGAAAATTTTAACGAATTGAAGTTTGTAAGACTATTTACAATAATAATAATATAATATTAATCAAACTAGAAAAATATTTAATTATTATTTTTCTTTTTTGATACCTAATGACATTACAAACGTCTGATATATTTCGTAGGTATCTTCACTAATATAGTGAGTACAGATATTTAAACACCGTGGCCAAATGACTTACTATAGTTGGGGTCAAAAAAATATCTTATACTACTTCTACAGATATTTAAATTTAATTCCAATCAAATCAGCCGTTTTTCAGAAATTTGTTCTCAAACATTCATAGGCACTTTTGCATTTATAAGATGATTAAATATTAATAAAGTAATTTATAAACATTTTCTCATTTAAATGTTAATCGTTATTTAATTTTATCAAAATTGTTTTATCTAGAAACGGTTATCAAATGATAAAAGATCTTTGAAAAGATTATTATTATTAAGATCTATGATAGCTTTTAGCTTCTCGTTTAGAAGATGTATTTCCCCATACTAAAGTATTTTTCCCCTTTATAATTATAATCATATCTTTTTGGACTGAGTAACAGTAACAAGGTAGAATCAATTCACCTTGGCATGTAATTTGGGGTCGAAATATTAATAACGACCACCAGAAATCAAAAGGCTGCAAGTCCGTGTGTCCGTCCGTCAGGTCTGAAACTGACACCCCGATTCAATTTCATTTAGGCTTAACTGCAGATGATTGTTTTGCTTTATTCGTGAGTATTTTAGAATAGGGTAGGGTTGCAAGGCAGATGCGCCCTCCATTCAAGTCTTTATGTCTCTGTATGGAGCAGTTAATCCTTTGGACAATGAATAGGACACGACAACATCAGAGATGTCGATCCCATGGACCACTTGTGACGATGATGGGATCAATTTGAAAAGTCTTTTCAAAAGAAAATTGGATTTCACATGCTAGAATCGATCTCAAAGATATCCACAAAATATATAATTAATTTTGATGATGGTCAATTGACTGTTCAGGATTCTATTGTGGTTTTGTGGTTTTTTTCTACTAATTCTAGTTCGTCTCTCGAAGGTCTTAAGTAAAACGAATATTTTAGAAAGGGCTCTAATTTTCTTTATAATATATTGGCTTAAAGCATTATGATTTCTTTCTTACTACCTGTAACTGAGTCACTTTTAATGAAAATAGCTAAACATAGTATAATTTCATTAAAATCACTAAAGAGTGAAAATCAGCTTTTCTACGGGCTGTAAATCTCCTTCTACAGATTTTTTTATTAAATCTTAAAACATTGTTTTCTAATATATAAGGTGGGGCAGAGGACTTTGCTTATTTAGAAATTCAATTAAGAAAAAAGTAACTCTGATATATATTTAATTCTTTGAGCAGCATCAAGTACAACGTTTAAATTTTATGTTTACACAGTTTTAAAAATAATCAGTTTTAATTGAATTTCTAAATAAGCAAAGTTCTCCACCCCACCCTATATTTGTTTTTTCAAGTTGGTTTGTTTTTTATTTAATTATGGCCTAATTTGGCTCCATTTATACATCCTCCATTAATTATTTTTTTAATTGATTATGTTTTATAAAATACTATAGGATGCGCCATCTCAAAGTGGTCAATGGAACTCTTGAAATAATTCTCAATAGATTTCTAAAAAAAGTTATGTAGTTATAAGAAAAATTCATATTCTATAAAATCAATGAATAAATACAATTATTTAAATTTATTTAATAATATGTTGACGAGAAAGTATTTCAAGTATAAACATTATCCAAATCATGTAGCAAATATGTAGGTATAAGAGTATAGGTATACTACACAAAAAAATAATTCTATTCTAATTATGACTTATGACTTCAACCTCCTCGTTCTTTTAAGGTTAAATTTTATATCTTATTTATCACTAATTATAATCAATCCTCTTTAGAATTTTTTATTCGCGACTTAATATGTATATATAAAAAAATATTTTTGAGTTTAAAGTTCAAACACTATATATATATCTTCATGTTTTTTTATCTTCTGGTTGAGATCCATTTAACCAATAATTATATTCTAATTTATTTCATTAAATAAATATTTTTAACTTGTATATAATAGATTGCATTCTGAAAGCATAATGAAGCATCGATAATTTGTAATAATCATATGTCTGGATTATCATTTCAAATTATATCTTTAATTTTTTTTAAGCATTAGTCTAGAAAAAGGGGGTCATTAGGAGCCCCGGGGCGAAAAACTAACTCGGTGGAATTCTCTTTCTTGCCACGGAAAAAAAATGGAAGGGAAAAAACCCGCATAAACGTTTATGTAACTATTAATTAAATGGATATTAAATAGAAAAATCTATGACCTAGGTTTGAATGATGTTTCCTTTTATTTTTTTTATTTTTCAATCTTATCTTTGATTGATTAGCTCATTTCAATTCACTCTCCGTCTTATTATTCTAATTAATATATTTTAATCTATTGCTAATTAATTACTGAACTTTTTCCTAATGATAGTTCGCTTTTGAAAAAATATTCGCAAATTCTGGCTGGAAGAAAAATATATATATAGGTATATGTATATATTATTAACAAATGCACGGATGGACCGATTTTTTTGTTATTATTTACAAATTGACTCGGGATAAATTTGTCAATTATATTACAATTAAGGCAAATTTAAAACAAATTACAGGTTTCGGACAGCTTTGATTTTTTTTATCTCTTTTCCTCACTCGTTATTAAAGATAATTAGCAAGCAAATTGACTCAGTAAATTTTATATGATTTTTCAAAAGTTAAACTAATAATTAAAAAAAATGTAATTATTAAGTAAAAAAAAAGAGATAAATAAATAGGTCTTAAATTATTCCGGAATTTATTAACATAGTATAGGCGGGATTATATATCGATAAAATTATAATTTCCAAACCGAAAATTGAATGGTCAAAATTTGAATAAATATGACATTATTAATTTTTGCTAAATTTTTTGATTAGCTATTCAATCTGATGTTTTGTTATTAAATTTCATAATATTAAATTTAAGGAAAAACATATCTATTGGTAAACAGCGCAGACTGGTGTTCAAAATAAAAACTAAAACATTCGGGTCATATTCATTTTTATTTTATATAGAGAATTATTAAAAAAAGTGATATATTATTAGTTTATTTATTTTTAAAAGATTGTTGTTTACTATTTTATTCAATTTTAAGATTTTTATTTAAATATTCTTCAGCATCTCAATTTTAAAAAATGATCCTCGGCATGATTGATAACTGTGTAGCTTACCCGTTTGTTTTAGCTATATTTTTGACCACGAGATTGCGTAGTGGCAAGAACTAAGTACTTACCAATAGTCACATAAGAGTGGGCATGAAATTACCACTATTCTAGAAAATGTTTAATCCTCTCATGGATACCTATTTATTTTTTATAGCTTCAAAATATATAGTAAGAATCACAAAATGCTCTAACTAAGAAAAATATTAAAAATACCATAGAAATTATATGGAAAATACTTTTGGGAGATTTTTATTTTTTTTAATATCAACTAAGTATTAAAACAAGAAGATGGAACACAAGTTCCTTTTGAGCCGTCATGCGAAACACTGATTGGCGCCTTTAGCTATATACAATAAGCCTAAATTACTGTGGCCGCAACATTTTCACGTTTCAAGGTTGTTTCTACAAAAAGAACTACCATAATAGGACAAATAATAAATTGGTTCAGCCGTTTTTGATCGGCTCATAAAATGGGAGCCCCTGCTAATTAGACAACCAAATTGGCAGATCAGTTAAGAGTATGTCTATCCTGCACAAAAAGGCGCAAGCCATTTCTCTATTTTTACTTTAACATATATATTCTCTATATTTACTTTATCCAATGACATTTAGGGCCGGTTGTATGTCGCAAAGTAAATGCTTTTTACCACTAACCAAGGGTAGATGGTAAATGGAGGGGCTGGGATGGCCAATCAGATGACAGGAACTTTCAGTGCCTGCCATTTGATTGGCCATCCCAGTTCCTCCATTTGCCATCTACCCTTGGTTAGTGGTAAAAAGCATTTACTTTGCGACATACAACCGGCCCTTAGAGGCCATTTCTGGATTTAACTTTAAATGATTGCACACTTAACTTCCGGTTACCTCACTTGTCTGACAGTCAACGATATCCTCTTGAGTGAAAAAACCAGCTCTAAATAGTAAAATTTTAAGAATTATTTTTAATTTTATCATATGTTCTATTATTAAATGAATTCTTTAACATTTCATTTACATTCATATTAAATAATTTAATGAGAGAAAATTCTATTTTCTAAAAGTTTTAAATATTTGATAACGATTTTTTATTAATGTTAAATTTTAAATCTAAAAATCCCCCTACTCGCTCTTCTCTAAAGTTTATAATTTAAACATAATTGGATTTAGGGAAGAACCCTTCCTTTCTATCTACCCTTTCTCTAATCTTTTTTACATCCATTTATTATTAAATATATGTACAATATATAGAAAAATCTTAATTTCCATTTTCCTGAATGGTCTATTTTCCACTCTATATTTTCCATAAGAATACAAATAATTATATTTAGAAAGTATTAAATTTAATAGACAGGTATAGCAATCAGAATCTGAAACCATAATGTTAAAATATTCGGTGTTTAGCCTTTGGAAATCAAAATTGATGTCCTTTATTTAATATTCATTGAAAAGTATCAACGTTACTTCACCAAAAATATACTTTCAAAGATGTAAAATGAAGTAAGGATAATGAGGCAGAATAAATTTTAATTAGGTTCTAGGTAGGTTTCACAAAAATAATTATTGTGAAACCCGAGGGGTGATCCGCGATTGGAAGTAGGATTATACCTCTTTGGAAGTATTTTTGAAGTACTCGGGAATATTTGGAAGTACTTGGAAATATTTGTAAGTGCTTGGAAATAATTGGAAGCACTTGGAAATATTTGGAAGTACCTACTTGGAAATATTTGGAAGTACTTGGAAATTTTTGGAAGTACAAGTGGAAGTAGGTGTACAGCATATTAGGTCACGGTTCACCCCTCGGTGAAACCTTTCTAGAATTTTATATTTTTAAAATTTTCTTTATTTTATTATTCATTGTAAAGAAAATTAAATTTCTAAAAAATATGTCGGATATAAGTTACCTAATAATAAATAGCCTAATTTATTTATTTTTCACCTTATGATCGATATTTATATTATTATTCTTTGATTTCACTTTGATTGTTTTTTTTTGAATATATGAATAGTATTTCGATATTTGTATAATATATTATAGTAAGTTGTTTCCGACTTTATTGTCAATTTTACTTTATATTCAAAGTTAATTTATTGATCAGTAAAGATAAATATACTATCGGTATAATTTACTTTTTTTTATTTTGTTTTTTTTGAATTTTGTTCCAAAGATTCCCCCTTATTGTTTTTTTTTCTTTTTTTTTTTTTTTTTTTTGTATGGATGATGAATGATTCATAGTATATAGATACTAATCAAGATGAAATCTATCATTTCTAAGTAATTTTCTTATATCATCATAGATTCCATGCACACCGATCGATGGGTTCTCACTCCTTCGAAATTTCTTCAGCCTATCGTTAAGCCTAGAATGCATAACCCGGGCCTGTCAGGCCCGGTCACACCTTTTCTTTTCAATAGCTTTTAGAAAAGGGGTCCCATAAATTCCAAGTTTTTAATATTCCTTCATTAATACATAATAAAAATATTTTTAAAAGATTTTTTCTAAAAAAAATAAATATTTTATATACCTAATTTTTTCTTGGAACCATTTTACAAACACAAAGTCATAAGACAGACCGCTAAGGCCCTGTAGTAATGATCAAAGCAAGACCAAGACCAAGACTTTGCTTTGCTCATCTAATATTAATACTCAAAAACAAAACAATAATAATATTTTACTTAAAATTGATCAGGACTTTCTAAACACCCTATAGAAGACTTTACAAGCACACCCTCTGCCTATATTAATTAGTGATAAGCAGAATTGGTCTTGGTGCTTGGTCTTGCTTTGCTCATCACTAATATTAATACCTACTCAAAATCAAAATAATGATAATATTTTTCTTAAAAGTGATCAGGACTTTCTAAACAGCCTATAGAAGACTTTACAAACACACCCTCTGCCTATATTAATTAGTGATGAGCAGAATTTTTCTTGGCCTTGGTATTGCTTTGCTCATCACTAATATTAATACTCAAAATCAAAATAATGAAAATATTTTTCTTAAAAGTGATCAGGACTTTCTAAACAGCCTATAGAAGACTTTACAAACACACCCTCTGCCTATATTAATTAGTGATGAGCAGAATTTGTCTTGGTCTTGCAGTCCTGGTCTTGGTCCTGCTTTGCTCATCACTAAGGTCCGGGGGTTTTCTATGTATTAAAACAGTAAAAATATTAAAAAAGTTTTCATATATTATTTATTTTTATAAATTCTGATATAAGTTAATAAAAAAAAATTAATATATATTAATTATATAAAAATATCTCGGTTCACGGTGATGTTGAGGATGCTCATAGGTATTAAGTGGAAAGCTTATTTTTCAGCAGTTTTTTAATTTTAAATGGTGTTTTTTTCTAATTTATCCAAATATTTCGGAAATTTTGTACAATATTCCTTCTTCATTGGACCTTTTTTTGTGAAAATACAATAAAAGATTCTTAGGTATGGTTAGACATTAAATTAAGTTTTTTTAAAATATATTACATGATGTTTGTTATACATTACCTCACCCAAAAAATCACAGTATTTGTCAGTCTTCACAAAAATTTGAACACAGGGCCACAGAGACATTTCATTTTGTTATTCTTAATTCTGCCCTCAAAAGATAACAATTTTTTTTCATATATATATAAATTTATTTTTGATGCCTTAAAGAATAAGTCAATTAGTACACTGATTATAAAAATATATTATAATCCAATAAACCTATAGTGGGCCTGAGAGACCCGGCTCGTGGCTTTCTGTACAATTTTCATTAAAAAAATTTTTTTTAGAGCAAAGTATAATAAAAAATATATCGAAACAGTAAAAAAGTATTGATTTATTTTTTATTTTTATCTTGATATAAATTAATAAAAAAAAAATGAATATAATTATTGAAAAATATGTTATAAATTATAAACCAATTAAACATAAAGTTGGGCTGATAGGCCTGGCTCGCGACTTTGAGTTTGTGAAAAAGCTTATGTTTTCTAGGGTTAAATTAAATTCTTCACTGAAACCCGATTATTTAACACTTAATACCTTCTACCTTCTTATTCAAATAAAGAAAATATATTTTTTCATTCTTTCATTATCTTTCAAGAGAGAATACAATTTATATATGTATATTTATAATTTTTTTTTTTTTTTTTTTTTTTTATCGTTTTGAAAAATATCGCTACAAGATAAAATTGAATTAATTCTAAATACATTACCATAATGAATTTCCATTTGAATGCTATTATTGTATTTGCAATTAGACTCATCGAAATGTTATCCTAAATCAAGCGTTTTATAGACTGCGGGTGTTTTGGGGCCCTCATGGTTCTCATCCGGACACCTGCAGGTGTTTCGGCTCCTGAATGTCCATTTGAACGGCTCCTCTCCTCTCCCCCCATATTCTACCTTCCTACCGTTCATTCTTCGATAAATCGTTGAAAAAATAAAAGAAACGAGCTTTTCGATTTTAGTTTACTTATATGGAATATATGAATTATTGGAATGGCATCTCCGAAATTGAAGTCTCCCAACTCATTAAAACTTTCATTTTTTTGGATTCTAGTAAGAAATACACACAGTACAAGTAAAGAAAATTCCCGTTTAAAATTCTCCAGAGTCCTAAAAGTACCTAGAAGCCATTTATTTGCAATTAGGATAACTCAGTAAATGCAAATCTCAAAAAAATGAAATTTAAACTTAATTATCAGCTCGAGTTATTTGGATAAAGTATTTGGATCTGTAATTGAAGAGAGTAATAAACCATTCTACAATATAGGTACAATTATTTATTATATTTTCTCGGATTATTATTATTCACAAGAAGACCTTAGAAAATTCCTATCTCATACTTATTAGTGGTTAGATCATTAAACCAAACACCTATTCACATACAGTCCACTCGTTCCTACATTTAGTAATACACCATTCTACAATGTACATCTATTCATTATATTTTCTGTCATTATTATTATTCACAAGAAGACCTTAGAAAATACCTATCTCATACTCATTAGTGGTATGATCATTGTACCAAACACCTATCACATACAGTCCACTCATTCCTACATTTAGTAATAAACCATTCTACAATGTACATCTATTCATTATATTTTCTGGCATTATTATTATTCACAAGAAGACCCTAGAAAATTCCTATCTCATACTAATTAGTGGTTAGATCATTGAACCAAACACGTATTCAGATATAGTCCACTCATTTCTACATTTAGTATAGATTCGACCCTAAAAATCCGTATTCCTACAGTAAGTTTTAGGTCAGGACACAAAAATAACCTATATAATTCAGTTTTTAGGTTTTACGTATTTTTCTAACGATTTTTTTTTTTAATTTACAGTTCCTACCTTATTCATCAATAAGCACATGTTTATTGTTTTTTAAAATTTCTAAACAAAATCGTAACTATTTTTTGGAGCAAATTCTTCGTTGGAACAGTGAAAAAGAGTATAACTACAGTGCAATGACAAGAAACGTTTATAATCAAGTTAAAGAGGCAAAATCTACCACGAATAAATACCATAAAGCCTTTACGATACAGACGATTGAAACTGCATTCCTTGTAAAGGAAATTTTACTTAGTACTAGTTTCAGTTAGTCATGCGAGTTTCAGCTAGAAAACTCTCATTCAGAACTAAAACAGTAGGAATAACAATTATGGTGAATTTAACTAGTTAATACTAGTTTTCCCGAAGGGTTGTTAATTTCAAATTAAGATTAATAAATTTTATTAATTGGAACTATTCAATTTCAAAATAGGATTGTCGGATTGTGGGTCGACATTAAGATTAGTCATTGTGTTTATTCTCTTTTTGAAATCGATTAATCTCAATGTGAAATTGATTAGTCTTATATTGAAAATGATTAATCCCAATTTGAAGGAGAAAGTAAAACTTTCAAACATGAAGAATTCTAGTATTGACTACTCACGAAAAGATTTTGTTAAAGTTTGTTCTTACGAATCAAATCGGGTTTTAACTGATATTCTCCTTGTGTAATATACATTTATTAGCCCCCCTGCTGAATTGAGTTGATACGATAATTGATTCGCCTATTATTAACTAAATAGAGACATATATTTTCTTATTATAATTAATTTACCAATGACCTATTTTTTAAAATGCGTTCATTAATTAATCACTTAATTATCGAATGACAGTTGATATAGAAAAATATAAATTATATTTAATTATATAATTATCTTATTATAATTTTTATTTTTTAAATATCTATATTATAAATATATTTCAAGATAAGTAAATAATCTTTCTAATGCTTTGGGTCGATTTAGGTAAATACCTATTTATAAAATATAAATATTAAAACGGATATAGAAAACATAGGGTAGAAATCACATACCGAGGGCTCTGTAGTTTTTTTTATCTATCATACAAGCTAACTAAATAATTTATTTTTGAAAGGGGATAAGTCATATTTTGATTATTTTGAAATATATATGTTACAAAACTAATTCGATTGATGTCCCATCATTTGATTCTAAAAGAGCTCCGAATCATGGCTTCCCCCCGCAAGGGGGGTCCAAGTGTACCCCCGGCATAATTTTTTTTTAATTCTCAACATACTTAGCGAATATTAAAGTTTGAAGTTTCTATAGGGGTTACCAGTGGCAGACGAACAGGCAGACGGATATCCTAGTTATTATAAAACCATACTAAGTGGATATTAATTTTCTTATCATGTTAAAATTATACCTATATAAATATATTATTTAAACAAGAAATTATTCAGAGATTTCGAACCCGCATGAAAAGTGCTGGGCTTCAATTATTAAATAACATATTCCTTTCATGTTATATTTTAAAATAAATATTTAAATATGTGTTTATTATGTTTTAATAATCGAGGAAGTTCTCATATAAACATCATTTCAACACTTTTTATCATAGGCTATAATATTTCTTTAAATCTCATCACGAATTATACATTTTTTATTTTTTTTCATAAATGACGTGTGATTATCGTATTAGAAAATCAAAAAATAAATGAATTTGTCGATATTTTTCACTCTTTGATATTCAAAACATGTAATGCTCAATCAGGAATAGATGGCGCTGGTCTCGTTAGTGTCCTGCGTTTTGACAATACTTACAATCTATATATGACGTGGCCAAGCCATTTATCCTAAAATTGGAGTTGATGTTAATACTTGAGAATAATCCGATCGAAACGTCATTTATTGTATTATTTTTTGTTTATGTTCAATAAATAATTATAATTAATTATGTCATTTAAACAAAATTTCAATCCTTAATCAAAAAGTGACTAAATATAAATCGTAATTGAATCTGGGTTCAACAAGGGTGTTGGTGTGTCTGAGGGTGCGTCAGAGGGTTTTAGCTGAGAGAGTTTCGGGTCCCTTTCTCGCGTGATTCTCTATACGCTTCCTCCTCCTGTTCTGTCGGTTCTCACAGATCGTTATCAAGCCCAACAACCCCGCTGGACCTCATATCCTTTCGAAATAAAAACCCGAAGATAATAACACATGATTAAATCCTCTGTTGATAAATACTCATTTGAATATTAATATCGACTTTTGATCTAATTTTAATATGAAATTATTGATCACTTAATTGAGGATGATCGATCGTCAATAAAAAACCCCCAAATATGTTTGATTTAAGTAATTTAATAATGGAAAAAAGGTACAAACCTATATTTATCGATTGAATTTTTGATTCCCCGATAATGATTTGGTGTTTTCATTTCAACAAGTAGTTAGTTATACCTAACCTATCTTTAGAATTCTGAGTTGGAATAGATATTTGAAAAGCAAGCCGCCGTGTTTAAAATTTATTTTTCATAACCATTGAATAATTAAGCTTCTTTTGAACTACCTGAACATTTTATTACATTTTATAAAAGTTGGAGTGATTTCCAAGCTGATATTTTAATTCTGAATTCTATTGAAATTTAACCAGCTGTAATGTGTAGACACGTAAAACTAAAGACACTCAAATTCTGATTAAGTACCCGAAATTATGATGAAAAATCAAATCAATACAAAGTAGTTTTTTTTAATGAATAATGTAAACTTTAAGACAATCGATAGTATGGTTTGGACATTCCATTTTCTTATAAAATTATTCAATTTTTTCATTTTTGATATCAGACGGACTTAGATTTTTAACATGAAGTGATTCAATGTTGTTTGGTAATGCATTTATTTATTTATTTATTTCATTTTGTACGGAACATATCGTTTACATATGAAGCATGGATACACAAAAAACACACAAAGAACATATTATATACATAAACCAGGTTCAATCAAATAACAACCCTAAAATCCCAAAATTCAAACTTCCCAGTTGACATTATTTATAAGGCAAAAAATGACATTTTCAATTTACAAATAATTAAATTTTTCTAAAATTTGTTAAATTCAATTAAAAATAATACCTATGTATAATTTTTGAGCTATCTAGTCAGAGCAAATTCGTTATCTACGTTATAAATATACCTGATTCGCGCATTAAAGTTACTCAAATTTTCAGTTTAAAAATGATTTATTTCATATTTCATGCCCTCAAAACAAACATAATTTTTCTTCTTGTATTCAAAATTAAAACATAATTTGTTTTGAAAAAATAATAAAAATTAACGAAACCCGCTGAGTAGCTGAAATTTTGATTTTACTCACAATTGGTTAATTTATTTTATTCTTGCAAAAATCTTTAACACGTGGCGCAAAATTGTTTTAAAGCCAACCCCTTCGGCCGTAGAAAGAAAGTTCGTTGTGGGTTCGAAATGTTTATATTTCCAAATCCAATAATTGATTAGATTTGAGATTAGCTTCAAGACCTTATTTAAATTAAAAAAAAAAAAAATATTTAAAAATATAAAATTATTGGTAGGTTTCACTAAAATTCAAAAAAAAATGTGAAACCTACCTAGAAGTTTATATTTTTTAATTTTTTAAAAATTTTAAATATTTTAAATTTTCATTACTTTATTTAAATATGTTTCACCAAGAAGCTTCACCATTCTCCCTTATCAAGACTTTAGATTGAAAAATGCAAAAATCAGAAAAAATCGATATACCTACGGTACAATACTCTTGAACAATTACACACAATGAGCTAGCTGAAATTGTTTATACTAATAAATTGCACATTTGTGTCTCAAGTTTCAGTTTTCTATAGATCAAACTTTTGACTGAAAAATTTGCAGAATTTTTTTTTTATAATTTAAAAAACATTATTTATTTTTTATTTAACACCCAAGATGAATTATATTCATTAAATGGGTATTTTAGGCATAATAAAATATTCTTTGCAATCCATATTTATTTATTATTTTATAGGCCAAGCAACATACCATGCAGGGTGGTAATTTGCATTGGCTGGGGTCGTTTTAACCGGAGAGGGTTGCTGGTTTCGTTGATTGACTTGGGATTTGCCCCGAATTGCTAATCATGGCCGCCTAATACGAAAATGAAAGCCCCAAGCAGATGGGCGAGGCATTTGAGGAATCCTCCATATCAAGTGACGACGGCAATTGGCATCCAAATGGCCTCCACCCCTTAATTCGCAATGGCCGCCTCTTCATCCCTATAACGTCTGTGAATAAAAAAAAAAATGCGATTTATTGTCTTGTGAAAATATGCATGACAAAAGACTATCGTGTATACAAAAGGGGAAATATGGCAAAAAAAAGCATCATAAAAAAGGATCATTTATAACCCTGCGCACCCCTGGGGTTGTTGTATAGGGACCAATCACAGCACCCTCCAAAATCTCCCACCTCTTTCCCTGATGTCATAAATTGAAGCCAGCGAATTGCATTTCTGAATAAAATAAAAAAAAAGCAACCCGAACTAATGTTTTCTAAAGGAAGGAAAAAAATTATTTTTTATAAGAATGGCTGCCTAGTTTTTTATTTTTCAATAACGACATTTTCGAGTATGATAGATCACTGTCAGAATACAAAAGGATTTTTTTAGAGGGGTGAGTTAGGATGATGACAGGATTCCATATTGAGTCGATTTAATGGTGTTTTATTAAAGCAGGAAGATATGTATTAGAAAGACATATTGTGCGCTGAAAAGAGGGTCGTTTATTTTTTATCGATGAATACTAATAATACTTCAAAAAGCAGAAATAATTGTTAATCCCTTCCTTTATTGAAAATGAAAATTTTTATTGACAACACAATTGATTTGAATTTGAAAAAATTTTCAATTTTATTCTAATGAATTCCTCTAAAGTTTTATTAGAATGAATTTTGCTTAATATTCTTTCATGATATTAATAAATGCCGGTAATTTATTGGCTAAGATAGACATCTGCTGATTGAATTCTATTGATTTATTGAAAAAAGAGCGGTGCTGCCATCTTCTTATGACATTCGAAACTATTAGGTACTTACTGCCATACAACTAACAGTTTCTTAAGTTTTATTAAAAATTATACATTGAATCAAATCGGTAGCTGTTATAATATTGCCATCTGGGTCACTTTTCCATTTTTCTTGTTATCTTAAGATGTAAAAAGTTGGCATTTTAAATTCTAAGAACAAATTCATTTCATATAATCTTCAAACCTTCAAAACCGGGGTGCATAGACACCTACGTCTACACCCTCTCACTTAATCAACTTTCCCTTCTCTTCGGTAATGCAAGGGTCTTTCGAGATCCATAGGAGCTGCATCTTTACTGGCGCACCCCTTCTTGCATTCGATTGCATTAAAAAAAAAATTCATTTAATACAAAATTAACGATTTTTTTTATATTTAAATTATAGTTCTATGCTATATGTATATATTTATATGCAGGTAATTCATTGGCTAAGATAGACATCTGCTGATCGAATTCTATTGATTTATTGAAAGAAGAGTGGTGCTGCCATTTTCTTATGACATTCGAAACTATTAGGTACTTACTGCCATAAAAATAACAGTTTCTTAAGTTTTATTTAAAATTATATATTGAATCAAATCGGAGCTGTTATAATATTGATTTCTGAGACATTTTTCTATTTTTCTTGTTATATTAAGATGTAAAAAGTTGGCAGTTTAAATTCTAAGAACAAATTCATTTCATACAAAATTAAGGATTTTTTTATATATTTAAATTATTGTTCTATAAAAGGCAAATCAAAAAGAAATATGATAGAGCACTATTATAGGGATTATGTTCCCTAATGTAGCTATTTAATTTGGAAAAATAAAATGTTTGTTTAAATGAATACCTAGATATATTTTTGAAAAAAAAAAAAAAATGAATCTAAAATAAAGAACACTTCGAAGTTCTTCAAAAGAGGTTTTTTTTTTTTTTTTTTTTTTAATGCCAAAATGTGTGAGAGGAAATTGTCGAAAACATATATGCAAATGTACAAATTTAGACCCTCTAGAGTAATTCCAAAAATTGTCACCAAGTAACGATTGTTTTAAAAGGATATTATCAATCATCCATTGTTATTTTTTACACTCCTCCCCTTTTTACAGTGTTTCAATTTCAATTTGAGAGTCCATTATCCAACTAACACCCACTAATTTCTTATAAAGAATTTATTCGAAAAAAAAAAAGAATAAATAATTCCATTTAACAATACTCTTTACCCTTTACTTAAAAACACCATTAAAAAACATTGAAATGCTTTTCCTGTATTTAATCGTTTGATTATAATTAACATATTTAAATAGGTGTCTGATAATTCTATTTCATCTACTGAATCTTGACTATTATATTGGAGAGTGGTAAATTTTTAATTTAATCTGTATATTTGATTAATATATGCCAATGACAAATCAGTCATAGCAATTAATTTTACTACTTTGCCTTTAAAAAGGATATTTCAAAAGAAATAGCGAGGCTTTGTTTTTTTAATTTTAATATAATCAATTCTTGATTGTATTATCTTAAAAAATATATAAACAATTCTTTTGTAAAAACAATCATTAATAACGTTTATTAGAGCATAACAAATTTTATTTTTCAGTAAATATCAATATTTTTGAAAATTTAACAATCCTACAAATTATCTCCCAGATTTATGATTAATTCAAAATATTATTATTATCAGTCTATTATTTGAAAGCAATGTCTATCTTTAAGACAACTAGCATTGTAAAAAAATATTTATTTTTTCTTCTGCCATGAACAAAATTATAATAAATAAATACCTATAGATTTATTATATAGATATTTATAAATTTATCCAACCGAATTGCCCGTTGATGATAAGAAAAACTATGTAAACTAATACGTAATATAAGTAGAGTTTTACTTAGGTGGTTAAATATGTAACTATAGCTATTTGAAATATTTTTGTTGTTTATTTTTACAGTATCTATATTAGTAAAATAGAGTGTTTGGTAGGTAGGGCCGGCCTGAAACTTGACTTAGTTACATATAGATGGCAGTAATACCGCTTGAATCTTTGACCAAAAAGAATGGCACATTTTTTAAAAAGCCCGGACCGAATCCAGTTTTTAATAAAATAATATAATCTAAAGAAATATATATACATACATACACTTAGAATTAGTAAAATGTACTTTTATTAGTGCCATTTTAATTTTAGTGTGAGAAAAAACTTAACACTACCCCTATCGTATCTATAAATAATTTTATGGTTTAAGTACGAGCTTACCCTTTAAAAATAGAGAAATATAGGGCTTAGGCAGTAATTATCTAATTAGAAACTACGGGCATTAGAAGCTGATAAATAAAATTGTACCATTACAATCGTAAGTTTTTATTTTCCCTTCTATTGTCTTATCAATGGCTTAAGTAAATTTCCCATCCAATTGAATTACATTCTTTTTTATTACCTACTCTGGGTTTATCCTTAAATAAATTAACATATATTTATCTTTTTTGATTCAATACATAGATCAATATTTATAATAAGCAAGTCATCTTGCTTTTAATTAAATTATTTTTTTCCTTTAATTTATAAGTATATGAGTTTTTATGTGCTAACTTGATTTCTCGTTCTGTTTGCGCAGAAATATATGTGTAATTAAATTTTGACGCAAGTCAACCGAGCCACAATATTAACTTTGTATGTATTAAGAATGATTTAAATACTGAATCAAAGATCTTATTAGATTTGATTCGGTCTTTAGAATCTTAATTATATCTGAAATTAGGAAAGATTTGCGTTTTTTTGTATTGTCAGCTTAAGTACTAGGCGTTAAATATTTACTAGACAGGCCACGATTTGAGTTATTAAATTCTTAAAGCGAATCACACGTCTGGTTGGCTACGCTCCTGGACCAAATGGAAGGAATGTATTGAACGGTTCAATGAAAGAAATGTCAGGGAACATTGCCGAATGCAAATGAACTTTCGAATTCCTAGAGATAGGTATACATGGAGATTTGTCTTGGGATAGTTTTCAGGTGTCAGAGGTAATGAGTTACTTAAGCGAGAATCGCCAGTAAGTTAACCGTTCCCAGACAGTTAACTTCCTCCCGATTACTCCCTTCTCCTTCGATTGCTTGTTTTGAATAATTTTTTAGACACATTACCCTAAATGTAGACATGTACTTAACATGACAGGCAGACTTGGCTAAATTGCTTATAATGATCCCAGAATCAACATCTCTGTTACTTTTTTGTTGTGAGATTGATTGTTATTTACAGTTAGGTATTTATTCACATGCAAATTAAGATAACTACGGAAATCTAAGGACCTAAAAAGGGACTAGTGCGCTACTTTCCGCTGTTAGGGGTGCGACTAAAACAGAAATGAAACTGACACAACATTTATAATTGATATCATCTACAGAGCTTATAAAATATTCATTCAAGTGTCAAAATGTTTGTAATTTAAAAACTAGTATTTTGGTCTTCCTAGATTGACTTTCAGTTGAATAATTCAGAAAAACAACTACAACAATAACAAACTATGGGTAGTTATTAAACGGTTGCAGCTAATGTGCAGTAATTCGGCTCGAAACTTTGTATCAATTTAACTTCACAATCATGCAAAATTTCAGCTCTCTTCCTCATACTGTTTGTGAGTTTTCACTTTTTTCAATTTTCTCTTTTATATGTTAGTTTTTAATATGAATACCCAATTCTGGTAACTTTCAATTAATTTCCAATTTGTTATTTTGTGTTTCAGGTGAAAGTCTGGTTTCAAAATCGACGAACAAAGCACAAAAGAATGCAACAAGAGGAAGAAGCCAAAGCACAACAACAATCCGGTAACAAAAATAGCCATCATGTGACCAAATGGAAACAGGACACCCAATCGGGTGGTGACAGTGGCGGACGCAGCCCTCAAACCGAGGATAGCGCAGGTGATGCTGCCGCGTTAGGCGATGGGGAATATTTAGATGTCGATGTGGACAGTTGCACGTCTGAGGATGAGACATGAAATTCAGTGTATATCGCGTGATGAACTGCGAATGCATTTTACAGACATTCGAGAAATTTTTTTTGAGTGAATGTGTGTTCAAATTTTTTTTGAGCGGCTGTGAATTGGCCATTTTCAAATGCCATTTGCCACTTCGGAGCGGTATTTCGAGGTGCAAAGAAAGAACAATTTTCAAATTATTTAATTTAGGCCTGGTTTAGCGATCGAGCTTGTTGATTTTGGTTTGAAGATTACATTTGGTTTAACCAAAACATGAACGTTTTGTGCTACCAAATGGTAGGTTATGAGCGACGCTAAAACGCAGTTATCAAAATCGAACAGGCCAATCGCTAAAACACGCTTTTGATCAAGAATCGAACTCTGACCAAAGAGTCTAAAAGTTATCTAGAAAGCAGCAGGAATCCGAAAACGATGCCAATGAGAAATCGCTCTAGGTGTAGGATTAGAGACATCTACGATGTTTATGTCGGTGTCCTTTGTATTTAAACTGATAATTGAAGAAATACACCTGATTTATTTTCAAGGGTCTTTTGGAATTTCTTCAGCTCTTCAAAAGAGGTAGCAATCCTATTCAAATTCACTGAGAAAGAAAATCAATCTTTTCAGTTCAAATGAGGCGTGAATTTCAAAGAATCTCCGGGGTGGTCTCGAGAAGAAAGAGGTGTCAATAACTCTTCTCTCGTTAAGCTCAAATCAACCTAAAAAATTAACAAGATAACAAAAGAAAAATAATAAAGCCATATTGTCTGTTTTGTGGACACGGTCTTTAGGAAAGAAACACAATTGACCGAGTTAACCAACTGGGTAGTGGTTGGGAATCTCAAATCTTTGGTCTGTAAGTAGATAACATAGGTGACCATACACATCAATTTTGAAAGATTTGGTTTGACGTCAAGCCATTTTATCTATCTGGTTTGGGGCCAGATCCTTGAGTTTTAGGTATAAGATGGCAGATCAAGATGTATTGTACAGAGAAAAATGTTATTTTTTGGATACCTAAATATCAATTCTATAATCAAAACGTTCTACGATGATGTCTACATTAAGTGAATATAACTATTAAAATCTCCAAATTTAAGAGTTTATTTTTTTAATACATTTATTTTTCTCCTTGTAGGTCTATATCCTAAACAGGCCTAAATTATCTGATCAAAACGTCACTAAGTACTCAATTAGCAATTAATTTAAACAGGATATCCCCAAAACACACAAGGTCAAATACTGTGTTTGAATAATTTATCCTACCGCTAAAACAATGCATTTTCGGATCCTGATTTCTGAAATTTCTTACTCTTCATTTTACGATACTAGAGTTAACCCTGGCTTGGTTTTTCGGATATATATTATATATCCTTTATCTAAAAAATAACATTTTTTTCTGTACAGCTGTGAGCAACAAAACTTCTGCCCTCTTTATGACAATATTTTTTAAGTGATCTAAATCTTTCAAAATGTTTGTAAGACTGTTTTTGTTTGTTCTGAAAAAAGGTTCTTAATTAGAAGCCGAAAAGTCTTAAAAACAACTTTGTATTTCCCATAATGGATTGCTTTAACTGAAGGAATTCCTAAGATCATTGAACCATACTAAGTCCTCAGAGGGTGACTGTTTTCTTCTATTTATCTTTGTTTTCACAGGAGGAATAATTTAATTAGGCGAATTACCGCAAGGGGGAAACATCGACAGAAAAGAGAAAAAAATTGTATTATATTCAATGTTATTTATATACATTATCAAGAAAAACAAAATCAATAGATCTATATGAATGTGTGACGGGGGTGGAGGAGGCGTGGCAAGTGGGCGGATCTTAAACAAGCCCCGCCCTCTTCCATTTCCCCCTCGCTCTGGGACGAACCTCGGAGTGCTTGCTCTTCTGGTGTCCTCGTAATGTATGTAATCTTGTGTTAACTCCCCACCTACATAACACATTCCCCTCTTTTTCTATGTTTGATTTTTAATTGGATGGCATTTCCCCTCATCGGTTCAATAGGCTTATTTTACCAACGGTTTCAAACTATCAGACGCATGCGCAATTACTTTTTACGTTCGATAAAGAAACTGAGCATCCGTCTAAAATTTTGAAACAATTGGTAAATTCTTTAATTTTTATATAGTTTATTTATTTATTTATTTATTTTTATTTATTCGTCAAAAAATGAACAAAATATATTTTTTTTTAATGTAGAAGAAAATCGAAATTTAATAAGCAATTTATCAAAAGAGAAGTTTTGATTGAAATTACCTTTTAATGACATTAGCTCATCAAAATACACGACTTTTCGACAGCTAGTTTTGGAACCGTTTTCAAGTGCTGGAAGTCTCTTAGGCAACTAAATTGATAGAAATATTATTTACAATAAGATCTTGGTTTATATAAAAGATTATACATCTATAACGACGTCTCATTTTAATTTACAAAATATTATTAAAAGATATTAAATACCTCTAAAATTTCAGGGAATATAAGAGATTTTAATATAAAAAAAAAAAGAAAAAATGTTTCCTGTGATTGATGTACTTAAATGTTGAATATTTTATAATATTTGTATTTATTTACATCATGCAGAAGACATTTTTTTTAATTCTCATAAAATAAATTGTTTGATTTATACTCTTAATGGTCTTCAAAAAGATAATTGAACCTATAGTAATTTAAGTAATAGAAAGTAGGTAGACCAGTTAGCTTAATAATTGAAACCTTAAAATAGAATTATAGATAAATATATTTGTGTTTGTAATTTATTTCTCGATTAAATAATCAAGACTGATAATTATTAAGTTCATTAAATTATTTGTTAATAAATCTAGAGCCTAAATAACTTAACAGACTTGAAGAATTACAATTCTTTATTATTTAATTAAAAAAAAAATAAATGAATTACAAAGCATGAAAATTTATATTTATATATTTGTCTAATATCCTAAATGACATACTTATAGGGTATTTGATGATAATTAGTACAAATTTTCAGTTTCGATATAAACTTAATACTGAATCTATAAGGGTGATGACATCAGCTCCCTTTTTCAGTATGCACTGGAGAAAAAGCTATTAAATTGCTTATGAACATAGGGGTACTCCTTGATGATGAAATTTATATGTAAAAACTTGTAATGAGTGCAGTAGCCCTTGAGGTAAAAGTCATTATCTGCCTACTTATAGGTTGTAAGCATTGTCAGTGAAAGAAATTAAAAATCCAGACGAGTGATTAATCCAAATAGAAACAACCAGGATCTTGATGTAATAAATATTTTTTTATCCGTTTATATATAAATTACATTGACATTTTTGATAAACACCAACTAAAGAACACCAATCGATTATTTTCTAGTTTTCTTAAGAATTTTGAACTTTCTACTAATAATATAATGAATCATTCAAGCATTATTTCCAATTCGAACCGGATGATAAAAATCCTCGTCCTATTTGAAATGGACCTGACTTGATCGGTTTATTTTTTTCATCTTTTATCAATGAATTGCAATTAAATTTAGTTTTTTGAATTTTTACCTGGAATTTACAACCACAATTCAGTTATTTATTGTCTTATAAAATTCATTTCCGTTTGAAAAATAAAAAAATTCTTAAAATTGGTTGACTAATATAAATTAATTATTTATAAATAGGAAGGAATTTTTAAGTCATCTAAGAATGAAATGAAATTTGTTTTAAATTAATATTATATTATAGTGATATAATGACTAAACATTTATTTTATATTAAAATAATTAACCTGAAGGTTTGAGTATCTTTTTTTGAAAATTAGATGAATTTTTTTTTCTCAAAAATACACCAAATAAATCAATAGTTTAATTAAAGTCAAAATTTTACATTGTATATTACAGGGCTTCGTCCCCTCATGAGTTGAACCCGAGCACTAACACGCCGGTCTCGAGGGTCGAACTATCAATTCCGGCAACAGTGTTAGTACTCGGGGGGGGGGGGGGGGGGGCAACGAAACCCTCTGATATGCAATGTAAAAATACTCTACTAAATTCTTACATTTTTGACCATAATTAAATTATTTCTTGATTTATTTTTATGGTTTTTAAGGATGTGAGTTTTTTCAAATCAAAAAAAAAAATGATTTTGTTATTCGAAAAGTTCACCATATTCTGAATAAATTTTTTTTAAGATTTTAATATTTTAAAATTAAAAAAAAATATATAAATAAAAGTAATAATATCGTCTTTAACATCTTAGATAATTGGCCTTTTGAAAATTGGAATTTTCGAAATTTTTAAAAATCTTAGAATCTTAAAAAAAAAATTTATTCAGATGAGTGACAACATAATTTTTTTGAAATTTTCAAAAAAAAAAAAAAAAAAAAAAAAAAATTGAAAATTTGAAAATCTTAGAATCTTGAAAAAAAAATATTGTTTTCTTTAGAAACTTAAAGCGTTTTTTGTTCGACGATTTATTGCACACTAATTATCGGCTAACCTAAATAATCTAAAGATTAAGTCCGGTCGATGAAGTCAGCACCGTATCTCAGTGCGCACTAGATTTTGCCCAATAGAAAACGATCTAACATTTTATGTTTGTTTAAAAATATACAAAATATCTGGCTATTAAGTGCTTTTACACTGTAAGCCTACCAATGGATATACCTCTTAATTCAAATGGCAAGCGAACTAAGCATTAAAAATTCTGTTTCACTTCAATTTATTAAGTGGCTTTAGGTTATTATTTGATTTAAAATAATTCACGACTCAGTAAACTTACTAAATTTTCTGAAAATAAAGAATTTAGGAGCCTAAATATTAATTTAATAATTAATGTGCGCAACTAAGTTCTCGCTGTTTTTTTTTAAGAAAATACTAATACAACGGTATCGAAAACCGAAAAGTCAGCACTTAAATAAAAAAATCAATCAAACATAATTTCTAATTTCATTCCTAACTTAAAAACTCTATTTCATAAAATAAAAATCTTTTTAACAATTTTTTTATTATATCTACATTATATTTCAATATCAAATATGAACAATATTTAATTTGCTTTAAGGATTAAAATCATATTAAAAAAATTCTCAAATTAAATTTTTTATTATACGGGACTAATACCATCCTTTTAAAAAATTAATCTGAAAAATCCAAACTCTTTATTGAAATTAGCTATGTAATTTATATGTGATCATTTATTGGTAAACCAAACAAAAAAATACAAAAAAAACAAACAAAAAAAAACTATAGCATTTCAAATTATACATACTATATTTAAATATACAAATAAAACGGATTCAACCGAGGCTTCTGTCGTTCCTCTTACTTACTATTACGAGTAATAATTATCATTACTCTGTAAAAAACGTTCCTCAATATTTGTGTTTGTATTTATATCAAGAAATAAAAATATATTTGTAATTTATTCCCATCTATAGAGAAAAGAAAAACCGTGCCAAATTTTACAATTACTCTCCCACAATCGCAATGTGTATTCCAAAAATAAATAAAATATTGTAATTTATTTGTAATATATTTGTATTCTTCCCGCCAGTGCCAAAAACATTGTTAAACCAAACGAAATGGCACTCTGGGTAAAAATGTATAAAATATTTTCGTTGGTAGGTAAATTACTCTTCTAAAAGAGTATATATATTTGTATGTATGTATATATAAATATATAATATATATTGAAGTACAAATGGATGGATCAAATGCGCATTGTATGAAATTTTTTTGAGAGATTATTGATTTTTTAATGCCTGTAAAATGTCAGTAGACCTCGGTTGAGATTGTAAATAATGTAAATTATGAGTGAATTTGTAAATAATTATAAATATACACCTATATATATATATTACAGAAAATCACCTGTGTTTTATTTTGATTACCCTGAAAGAATTTTTATTTTCAGTTAATTTTACGACATGGCGTATTTTTTTTTATACAATAATTCAATAAAGAAGATGATTGCTGATGATAATGACATTCGGGTTGTAAAAGATAAACACTTTCTGCATATATTTTATGTAAACATTTATTGCTTGTGAGTTGCTGGGCGGGTACTAAAATATATAAATATTGACGCTTGATTTAAAAGAATCCTAATTGATTTAAATAGTTTACTTTATTTTGATAAGTAAGTAATTACCATAAAAGTGTATTAATTCTATTTTATAGAATTTATATGGATTTAGAATAATAAGAATGTGGTGATTAGTTAATGGAATTGAAAGGTATTTAATGTAGTAGAAGGACATTAGGTGCTCATGGTAGAGGGGGAATTAAAAAGAACATTAAAACAATAATATTTGTAATTTATTCGATTTTTAATCGAAAGAAAAGAAAATTCAATAAATAAAAAGGGAGAGTATATTTTCAAAAAATTTTAATTTTGGAACTTTAAAGTCCACTAAAATATAATAGTCTAAGATCCCGACTTAGGTCGACCTTCACCTATCGAGTTTCCTAATGAAATTAATATTTTGATAATAAAATGTATTAATAAACAAAATTTGATAGGGTCGACATCCAATTTCCTTGCATAGCATAGGTAATTAAAGTTTTTTATTTTATTATATAAGTGTAGTTAACGAGTTTCCGGATAAATATAATTATTACCAATTGAGAGTATAATATGTATATAAAATGCCAAAATTGGGTCGCCATCTTTTTTTCCAGCATAGGTAAGTCCAGGTAGACATGGTATCAACAGGTAACTTCGAATTAGTATTTTATAGTTATAGAGTTTCCTTTATTGTTATATATGAAAATGTGGATAATTTTATTGCGAATTAATTATTTTCATTTTTTTAATTTATTTTTATTTTATTTTATTTTTATCAAAAGTAGCTATGCAGGGAAATTGGATGTCGACCCTATTAAGTTTTGTTTATTATTACATTATATTATCAAAATATTAATTTCATCAGAAAACTCGATAGGTGAAGGTCGACCTAAGTCGGGATCTTGTACTATAACTAAAATGCGACTATTTTTCAAATGACTGCATAATTCTTTTTTTTTTATTTATATTTATAATTTATTATTTTGTCGAGTGAACAAAATTATTATTGCTATTTTTTTTATTGATTTTAAACTCACTGAACTCGATTTAAAATTTTTCACCCTAATAATTAACTCCCACAGCATACAAAGATTTTTATTATAACGTTCTGCTGTGGCCACACCCTGAGCCACTCATCCGGTGTGGGAGGATCGGAAGGGTATGATGTAGATGTGGTGTGGAGGGCCTATAATTAAAAAAAAATAAATAAAAAAAATCAAATTTTGAAAAATTTTAATATTTCTATTTTAGTTCTCAAAATTTTATATTTTGGTGACTTGACTCATTAACAGCTGTAAGTAAAATACATATACATACCCTTGGATACCACTATCAAGCTGATATGATCCATTATCCATTAATTGAAATTAATTATTTCTTAATTATTCATTAAATCCTGTAACATATGCAACCGAATTTACACTGGTTGATTTCAGAAGGCTACCCTTTTTTTAAACTATTTTTAATTATATAGATTGAATAAAATAATAGAAAAATCAGACTGTACATTAAAGATTTTTATTAACTGAATTCTTTATCAATAATAGAATTAAATTTTTTGAAAAAATCCCAAGAGGGGGGTCTCATCTATCAAATCCGAGATAATATGGATTATTTTTAATTATATATCAGAAGGGTTGTTTTTCCCTTTCGGGAATCGAGCCCAAGTGATAAATACCAACCCTTTTGAAATTTAATTAAAAATAATCCACAAAGAGAAACAAAGAGGTTGTCCTCTGCTTGATGCAAATAAACATACACACATATATAATATATATATACAGATATATAATTTCGATATATATGTGTGTATGTTTATTTGTATCAAGCAGAGGACAACCTCTTTGTTTCTCTTTGTGAATCAACAACACTGTTACTCTCGGCAAAACGAAAACTTTTCAATTAAAAATAATCCATTCCATCTTGGATTTAATAGATGAGACCCCTCTAGGGATTTTCTTACTTATTTATCTTTAGAATTTTGACAAAGTAAAATTTAAGTATATTGTCTCTGAGATACTGGTTGAACTCATTATTTAGTAATTAGTAGAAGTTTTCTTAATCTATTTTGTACTTTATATCCATTTTATCTCGGTATTGTAAGAATATCTAAACTTGGTTGGACGCAGCACTTACCCCTGGCAACATAAAGGCGATCCTTTCACTGATTTATTAATAAATGAAAAAAGATCCCAAAATAGAATCTGAAATTGGTTTCTAATGGAGAATTCCATTAATTAAAAATCTACCACCGTCTGGGGTTGTAAGCGAAATGTTCATCAAAAAACGAACAAATAAGTTATTTTTAAACTTCCCTTAGTGGGAAGTAATAATATTATCAATTTTTTAACATTCCGATAAAAAAAGCTAGAACAGGTATTTTATTAAAGACCACTATATAGACTTAGGTTGGAAAATATAAATAATTTCCTATCACATTTACCAGGTGGCAAAGTATCTTAGATATTACTATTAATTTTCACTCTAGGGTCGTAACTAAGCCTTACGGACAACAATAACAGTATAGTATTTATAAATAATGTAAGTATTTCAACAATGTACAAATAATACCCAGCGATGCTCGGTAACTTCTTCCTTCAGTTAAAACCTTTATTTTTATATTATTTTTAATTTAAAATTCTGATAAAAATGTCGATTTTTATTTGAGAGCCGTTTTCAAATTAAAAAAATACAAATATTGTTGCAGCGGGGATAATGGAAAGGTACAGGATCGCGAAGCCCAACTTCACTCACCGAAGATGGTAACCGTTTCTCGAGATCAATCCCGACTGGCACGAAGAAACTGTAGAAACTCCCGGTGTCACTCCGGACGCGGCCGCGATCCAACCCTCTCCACACTTTCAAAACTGTTCATTCACCTCAATTTACACGCGAAAATTCACCCAGTTCACTTTGCTAGTAACGATGGCAACAAAAGGAAAATAAAGAGAGACGATGTTTTTATCAGGATTATCGGGGAACGAATGAATGGAAAATTATATTTTTAGCATACAATTCAATAAATTCTATTTATAATAAAAATAACTTAAAATATATTTATCTGTAATTTGACTCGTTTAAAGGCGGAGACAACTGCCCCCCCTGCAAAATTGATTTCAAATTTTGAAGAACTTACGAGTCTATATCAGGTTTAATAGAAGCGTCATTTACTAAAGGAACTAATTTATTGACAGGCCGTTGGTATGAAGTCTTGCCCACACGTACTTGACATACGCGAACTATACCATCTCTAGCAGGGAAGACTAGTTCTACTCTACCCAATGGCCATTGTAGAGGAGATGTATTGATCTCAGTAACTAAAACTATATCTCCGACTTTAATATTCTCACTAGGACGATACCATTTATTACGCTGCATTAAATGATGAAGGTACTCTTTAGACCATCGCGTCCAAAAATGTTGTATAGCTTGTTTATACGTTTGCCAGCGGGTAAGTCTATTTTCGGGAACATCAGAATAATCTATTTCTAGAGGGCTAATCAGCGGAGCTCCAATAAGAAAGTGGCCAGGACTTAGATAATCAATAGAATCATGAGGATCACTAGACATCAAACAGAGAGGTCGTGAATTTAATATAGCTTCAATGCGGCAAAAAACTGTAATAATTTCTTCTAATGAAGGAGTATGATTCTTAAGAACTCGAGTCAAATGAGTCTTACAGCTATGCACTGCAGCCTCCCAAATTCCTCCGAATGATGGAGCAGCGGGTGGATTGAAATGAAATTCAATTTTTCTTTTCGATATTTCTTCACTTAATTGAAACTGTTCCCTTTCAAGGAATTTTATCATTTCCCTTTGTTGATTGGCTGCTCCAACAAAATTAGTTCCACGATCAGAATACAGATTCCGAGGAAGACCCCTGCGGGCTATAAATCGATCTAGGGCAGATAAGAAAGATTCCGTAGATAATTCAGTGACAACTTCTAAATGGACGGCCTTTGTTGACATGCAAACAAATAGAGCTAAATAGGACTTGAACAAAACAGGTTTCCGGCGTAATCGCTCTTGTACATTGAACGGTCCAGCATAATCCATACCTACATTCGAGAAACATCTATCTTGAGCAAAACGATAATGCGGTAAATCTGCCATGAGTGGTTGATGAGTGCGGGCTTTCAGGCGATAGCAAGGCAAACATTTAAAGATACGATTTCTAATCAAACTTCTAGCTGCGATAATCCAATACCTTTGGCAAAGTGTGGATTGCACTAAGAGAGGACCACCATGTAGAGTTTCTAGATGATAATGATCTACTAAAAGAATGGCCAACCGTGATTCTTTCGGTATTAATAAAGGATGTTTAGCAGAGTCGGGCAAGGAAGAAAATTTTAACCTACCACCTACTCTGAGAAAACCTTCTTTGTCAACGAAAGGGGTTAATCTGATCAAGTTAGAGGGACACTCATTATCTAGTTTAATAGAATTGATTTCTTTTCTAAAGCATTCCCGCTGTACAACAGAAACACATTTTTCTAATGCTCGTTTCAGCTCGGAATACAAAAGAGGACCTCTAAATTTGCATTTTGGATTTCGAGAATTGTGAATAAATCTCAAAACATAAGCTATTATTCTTTGCAATTTAAGAAGGGTGGAAACTGAATTTATTTTATTTAAAATCCAATTTTCAATTGATTTATCGAGAAAAAAGCTTACTCGTTTATTAGTTTTTAATTCAGGGATTTTTGCGACAGGTGATAAATTGAACTTCCAATTATTTTCTTCTAATTTAAGAAATTCAGGACCGTGCCACCAAAGGGGATTTTTTAATATTTCTGAAGGAAGCAAACCTCTTGAAGCTATGTCAGCAGCGTTATGCTGAGATGGCACAAAAGCCCATTCCGAAATTTTAGTTAATTCTAAGATTTGATTGACTCGGTTTGCTATAAATATTTTTAACTGATGAGGAGGCGTTCTCAGCCAGGCTAATACTATTTGAGAGTCTGTAAAATATGTAATACGTTTAATAGAAAGTTCGTCAAAAGACATTGATTGAGATAACTCAGCCAATAATTTCGCTCCGCACAATTCGAGCCGAGGTATGGTTAAACTTTTAATAGGAGCGAGTTTTGTTTTCGATTTCATTAAATGGACTTCATATCCATCTACAGTTTCCACTCTAAGATAGATAGCAGCGGCATATCCTTTCTCGGAGGCATCAGAGAATCCTATTAGTTGGATATTGTCCCTTTGCGTTGATAGAATGAAACGGGGAATCTTTATTTGACTCAACTTAGGCATTTCCTTTAGAATAAATTGCCATTCAATTACGATATCTTCTGGTAATTGATCGTCCCAATCCACCTTTGCAATCCATATTCTTTGCATTAAATGCTTGGCCTTGAAAATCACGGGGGCGAGCCAACCTAAGGGATCGTATAAGCGAGCTATTTTAGAGAGTACACCTCTTTTAGTCAATGGATTATTAATATCATTAAATTTATAAGAGAAACTGTCAGAATTCGTAAGCCATTGCAAGCCCAGTATCTTTAGCGACGGATTTTCAGGGTCTTCCAGTGATACAGCGGTCTCACAATATTCCGCAGGGATAGTATTTAGAACAGATGTGTGACTAGAACTCCACTTTCTCAGTTCGAAACCTCCAGCTTTAAGCAATTGTATCAATTGATCTCTTAACTGTGCTGCTTGTTGAATAGAATCAGCACCTGAAACGATGTCATCCATGTAAGTGTGTTTGATAATGGATTGCGCGGCCAAAGGGAACGATTTTCCATCATCCTCAGCTAACTGTTTTAAAACTCTTTGTGCTTGGAACGATGAAGGTTTCAAACCATAAGTGACAGTATTCAATGTAAATTCAGAAGCTTCATGAGTATTTGGGTGTCTAGCAAATATGTGCTGAAATTGACGATCCTCAGGTCGAATTAAAATCTGGCGGTACATTTGTTTTATGTCACAACATAAAGCAATCTTCTTAAATCGGAATGATAATAAAATTTGGTTCAAATCGCGTTGAACCTTCGGGCCTTTATAGAGTGTATCATTCAAAGTTAAGCCGTGACAATCTTGCTGTGATGCGTTAAACACGACGCCCAATTTGGTAGTAGAGCTGCTTTCTTTCATCACACAATGGTGAGGTATTAAGTAACTAGACGGTTCAAAGGCGACAGTCATATGCCCAAGGGATAAGTAGTCCTGCAGAAAATTATGATATAATTCTTTCTCAGCAGGTCTAGAGTTTAATCTTTTTTCTAGATTATAAAATTGTTTTTCAACAATATTGCGATTATTGTTAAGCGTTGTCGGTGGAGTTTTAAACGGTAATGCTAATACGAAACGACCAGTGGAGTCACGAGAAAAAGTTTTTTGAAAATGATTTTCGGATTCCACTTCGTCAGGATCCATTTGTTTAATTAGATTAATCTCTTCCGTCTCCCAGAATCTACTCATTAAATTAGTAAGATCAATTTCCTGAATTTTAGTAATATTGAAATTTCGTTTCATTAATGTATCATTTTGATAACATTTATTTAAGCTACCAATTATCATCCATCCAAATATTGTTTTCAATGCGATTAATTTATTTGTTTTAACTGGAGGTTGATCTGTGAGTATGACTTCAGCAAAATAATCAGCTCCGATTAAAATATCAATAGGTTTAGGACTGTAAAATTCAGGATCTGCCAATTCTAAGTGATTAAATTTATTTATAATTTCTGAAGGTAATTCCGGATTAATAAGCGAATTCGATATTTGACTGATAATCAATGCATTAATTTGAATGGAAAAATTGAAATTATTTGATATTACATTTAAATTTGTATATTCTCTCAAATTGGTTATATGGGTATCAGCGATTCCTGACAGATGAACTGTAATTGGTGTCTTATCAAGGGACAATTTTTCTGGTATTCGAGAGGATACACAAGAAATTTGAGAGCCTGGGTCCAGTACGACTTGGATCGAGTGTCGTTTTTCATTTTTATCCATTATATATGCTTGGGCAGTTCCTAATATTACTAAATCGTCGAAATTCTCAGAAGTAGTGGTAGATAGCGAGACATAATTTTTTATTTCTGGGTAATCATTTAGATATTTATTAAATTCATGGCAGAAGTATTTTACGGATAGGGGAGACGGAAGAGAGATTTTGTTTCATAATTCATCATTTTTTTTCGATTTAGTAATAATTCGAGAGGAATGAGTAGAGGAAGGAGCGACTGACTGATGAGAAGTAGAAAGGTCTGGAGAAGGAGACCGTGAGGGTGGCCTCTGTGCTGGGGAGTGCTTTGGAGAAGGGGAACGTGATGCCGACCGGGAATATCTGTTTGATACATCATGCTGTTTCTGTTTTTCATAGGGGTTTGGAATATTTGGATAAAATTTAAAATTCGAAGAAGATCGATCTAAATGTAGCAACGTGTTGTGTTTTTTATTGCGCACCCTACAACAATTGGTTGATTGGCAATAACTTTCCGAATGGTTTCCAAAACAATTTGGGCACTTCCGCTTATCCTTAATAACTTGGATACGCTGCGGTACAAGTAATTCCTTGAATTGAGAACACAGGTATAATGGATGCCTCTGCTGACACAAAAAACAGTTCATATTTCTAGAGATTGAGGATTTGAAGCTCGTCCGTTGAGGATAAAAGGATGGAGTTTTCGAGTTTGGAGGGGGTGATTCTTCGCTAGAGCTATTGCTTTCATCAGTTATTTTTTGTTTAGTAAGATGGAATGAATGTTTTTTTGTAACTTTCTCTTCCCGGTAGGAGAATGTAAGAGGTTTTGGTAAGTCTTCGGCTATGGCGTCTTTTTCGAGAAGCTCTAATAAATCCTCAATTTTAGGAGGTTCTATGCTTTTCCAATTAACTGATTTATGCCATTGTTTATAAGACGTGTGATCTAGTTTTCTGGTTAAAATTCTCATTAAAAAAATATTATTCTCTGCATAAAAGTGCTTATATTCTTTGAATTGAGTGATCATTTGCCTCGAAAAATCTATAAATCGAATTATATCGCAGGGCTTATTCTTTAAGAGTGGTGGGTAATCTAACACTTTGTCAACAAGCTTAAAAATTATTTTACTTGCGTATTCATAACGATTTTTTAATAATCGGATAGCTTCAAAATAATTATTATCAGTAGTATCTAGATGCTTAATGACGTTTACGGATC